>JALIZH010011066.1:0-127413 GCA_030522465.1 Rhipicephalus appendiculatus
GAATGGCTGGTCATATCATGAAAATCATGAATAACTTGTCATGAAAAGTATGATTTACATGCCATGGCCATAGTGCTCCTGAAGCCGTTTTCTTAACTTGATCTATCTAAAAATTGGTACGATGAGACATTTCTCCATGATCAACATAAATGGCTTGTGGTAATATGAAAATCATGACCTGCATGTCATGTACAACATGATTTACATGCCACGCTCATGGCGAGCTGACGGCCGCTTCGCTAGCTTGATATACACCAAATTTGGTATTGCGTGACGTGAGTGTATGACGAACATAAATACCAAGTGGGCATATGGAAATCATGACATCTCATGTGAAGCATGACTTGCATGCCACGCTCATAGCACGCTCGCGGCCGTTCCGCTGGTTTGATATACACCAAATTTTGTATTGAGCGACGTGATCGTATGATGAGCATAAATGACAAGTGGTACTCTGGAAATCATGACATGTCATGTGCAACATGACTTGCATGCTATGCTCATGACACTCTCGGGGCCGTTTCACTAGCTTGATATACACCAAATTTGGTATTGAACGACGTGACTGTATGACGAGCATTAATGACAAGTGGTAATATGGAAATCACGACATGTCATGTGCAACATGACTTGCATGCTACGCTCATGACACTCTCGGGGCCGTTTCACTAGCTTGATATACACCAAATTTGGTATTGAGTGACGTGACTGTATGAAGAGCACAAATGACAGGTGGTAATACGGAAATCAGGAAATGTCATGTGCAACATGACTTGCATGCCACGCGGATGTCATTCTCGTGGCCGTTTCGCTAGCTTGATATACGTCAAATCTTTAAGGCATACGCCTTAATTGTCTCATGCTCACGTCCGTCCGTCCGTCCGTCCGTCCCTCCCTCCAGCCGTGCCCTGGCACGGTGCCAGTTGGGCGCCGGGGCGCGCAAACGGACGCCGGTCGCGTCGGACTCTACAGTGCTCGCGCTTTGCTTACGTAGCGTGCTGTGCCCAGCGTCTCTAAATCATGCAAGGAGGAGACGCGCGCATGACGTTCCATTCTGACCGACCCCGTCTCAGTGGGCACATGCGTTGGAGGAACGCGCCTTGGAATTGACAGTGTCCGTCAATTTAAACGCTGGAACGCGGACGGCGTCTGCACAATGCGCAAAGCGCGAGAATACGAGCGCATGCCAAACGGAGGCAGATTGGTGTCGCGTCTCGCTGCGATTCGAGTTAAAAAAATTAAGCGAACATAAGTGGCAGGTGGTAACACGAAAATCTTGGCATGCATGTCATCTACAATGCCACGCTCATGGTGCGCTTGCGTCCAGTACGCTAGCTTGGTATACACCAAAATTTGTATTGCGCGACGTGACTGCACGACGAACACAAATGACAGGCCCTAAATGTAACTAATGACATGCATATCACGTACAGCATGATTTGCTCCTTGCTGGCTGCTTCGCATTACATCGATTCCCACAGTGCGTGGGATCTGCCGGTTTTTTTCTTTGTCTTCTGATCATGTGTATTTTTTTCGACGTCATTTCCGTGACGGAAATACGTCACTGAAGCCTTGGTGGACCTCGGCATAAAACACTTTCGTGTTAAAGAAAAAGTTATGTGCTGAGTCAGCATCGCCCTTCTGACGTGCGACGTCACGAAAACTACCACCAAAACTCACCTCAGCGTTGCGCCATATATACAATACATAGCACTTTATTATGTTTAAAAGAATTAAAATTTTTTTTTTGGTATAGCCAGAAAATACCCCGTTCCTAAAGGAACAGAAAATAGATGACGGCCTATTTATCTGTCACCGTCCTTTTCTGCTTGCTATTTTGCGATGATCCTCCCTGATTGGTCCCATGGATATATGTCAGGACCACCACTTGGACAGCGCCGCGGCGAAGCGTGATGACACGTAGCAAACGAAAGAGTATTCCTTATTACTACTCGCTATGGTATAGCCAGCGTAGGCCCAAACAAAAACCTTTTCAATGCAGCGCGATGCAGCACATCTCGCCAGACGGTGAGATTAGTAAAACTCATCAAAACAAGCAACGCGCTATTCGTTGTAAGTTCACAACACGAACATCAAGAAAGAGGAGAGGCGTTTGAGTGAGCTGTTTAGGAAAAGTGGCGGATGCCCGTTCAAGCTTGCGTCAGTGTTTACGTAAAGTTGACGTCAGAGGTCTGGAAGCGTGTGGGCGCGCGCGCGCACGCGCACACACACACACACACACACACGCACACACACACACGCACGCACGCACGCACGCACGCACACACACACACACACACACACACGCGCACACACACACACACACACACACACACACACACACACACACACACACACACACACACACACACACACACACACACACACACACACACACACACACACACACACACACACACACAGAGTCCTCTGTGAGTTCAAGCTTAAACGATGAATGCTGACCCTGCCGCACGCCGATACACCAGAAGCCATTCGCCTACATCATGGCGTCCTTCGTGCCCAGCCTAACCAGGCCGCTTATCGAGAAACCAACCGATGCATCTCCCGGAGGTAAGGCTGCGTTGACGACCAACTGCGAAACCTGTGTTGTCCCGTGCTTCTAAACGAAACGTAACCGAAGCTTTTGTTGTCCATGCACCCGTTAAAGCCCTCATCTACACTGGAGCTCAGGTGTCAGTCATGCGCTCCAATCTTCGCACACGTCTCCGAAAATTGCTAACAGCCGCCGAGTCACCTGCCTTTCTAGTAGCCAATGGCAGCCCAACAGCCGTGATGGGAATGTGTACCGCCCGTGTTACCATCGTCGACCTCTCAACGTTAGTTTTCTAACTGTACTCGCGGAGTGCCCTCACGAGGCGATTCTCGTAATTTATTCGCAGCGAAGCTCCTCAGGCCCGCACCCCGCCGTCGCCCTCGGCGTTGAAGCTCCCTGCAACATGGATGCGGCCCGGCGCATAAAAAAGACAATGAAATGCCGCGCGTGCCGAACGCCGAGCGGTTTGGCTCTAGCGCACCAGAAATTCGAGGTTAAATAAAAGAAATAAGCTCTGTGCACAACTGGTTATAATGGCCGTCTTCACTTTCATCACCTTTATCGTGGATTATGAAATGACAACCATCATTCTAGCGCAGTACGGGCGCTTTGTTGAAGGTAGTAGCAGACGCTCTCCGCACCCGGCGCCGGCGCAATAAAATAAAAATAAAAATAAAAAATAAAAAAAAGGCGCGCGGCGCAAAACAGTTTTTAGCGTTTATAAACGACAGTAAATTCATAGAAAACCATGTTTGTACAAACATATAAAAAATAGGCACTCACTTGACATTTCTTAGGGCTGGTCACAGAACATGGATTGTCGTCCTCAGAAACGTAAACGTGAAGATGATGAAGACGATAAGCAGCTTGGCAAGGATGCGGAACGCAAAGCCAAAGCAGCGGCAAGAAGACGAGCCCGGCAACAGGATCCTGCGGTTAAAGCACGATGAGCGGAGCTACAACGGCTACGCCGAGAGGATCCTGCCGTAGCGGCCTAATCTAAGCGCCGACGCCGCCAACAGTTTCAAAACGTACATAGTCGTTTGCGCACCATTTCTCATCGGTTGTATTCGTACACGGAACAACTGCTAGATTTTTTCTGATTGTTCCTTCTGATATTATTGACTGCTCAATTGGTATTCTAGGGCTTGAGCTGCCCCAATGCTGTGCCGACACTGCCGCAGTCATGCAGTGCCAATTTCGCTGTATTGAATTTGCTCCGCTGCAATCTGATGCGGCGACTTATGTCCTAATGTCGCCTTTCTCATCACTTCGCGATGGTCATCACGAGGTATGCCCACTTTACGACGCCCTGATAGCGCGCCAAATAGCTTGACCCAGCTCCAGCGTCATGCCCGCCAACAACTGTACGTGGCTTCCTCTCCTGAACTTTGGTTCGTCTCTACAAGTGCTTCCTGAGGGTGTATCTCTCGTTGTGTTGTTCCCTTTAAAATACTCGGGAGTCTGTGCTCGAACCTATGAACAATCATCCGAGTTGGCTCAAGCTTTGGCTCCGATGATACCTTCTAACGACAATTTCGCCAGAATGATAGCTTTTCACCTACGACCTTCTTACGCCGACGCCCTCCGCCGAGTTTTGATGTCCTACGAAGATATATCTGATTTACGCTAGGTCGAATCAGTACCGTCACCCATTCGACTCACACTGGTGACGCTCCGCCCATCCACAGGCGGTCCTACGATGCGTCGGCGGCAGAACGTCACGTAATACAGAGGGGAAGAAAATGCTCTCCAAGGACATAACAAAACCCTCCTGCAGTCCGTGGACATCACCTGTCGTTTTGGTAAAAAAGAAGGACAGTACTTGGAGGTTCTGCCTACATTATCGCTAACCGAACAAGACTACGAAAAAGAACGTGTACCCGCTTTCGCGTATTGATGATGCACTGGACTGCTTACACGGTGCCAGCCATTCCTCGTCGATCGATTTACCCTCTGGCTAGTGGCAAATCACAGTCGATGAGAGAGATCACGAAGACGGCCTCTGTCACCCCAGATGGTCTCTACCATTTCAAAGTGATGTCTTTTGGACTTTGCAATGCCTCGAGCACTTTCCAACGCATGATGAAGTCTTTTCAAATATCCGCGTGCTTTTAAAGTGCTTTTAACTAATCCGCAAGCCTACATTACGTTGGAGACGTAATTGACTTTTTACCGACGTTCGAGAGCCATCTGCACCGACTCTCGGCCATCCTTGATGTCTTCTGACGAGCAGGCATACAGATAAACTCTGCAAGATGTCATTTCGGCTGCCGTCAAATACGACTTCCCGGTCACTTGGTAGACGCTACATGAATACAGATTGATCCCGACAAAATGCGCGCAGTCCACGAGTTTGCAGCTCCTCGTACGTCTGCTGATGTCCGAAGTTTTCTGGGGCTATGTTCCTACTTCATACGCTTGATTGAGAACTTCGCTGAAATCACTCGTCCTCTCATCGGCATTTTCAAAAAGGACACCCCTTACAGTTGGGGACCAAAGCAAGCTCAGGCATTTTCAACGCTTACGAGTCGTTTTGTAAATCATTTTTATCCATCTGTTTACAAGAAATTTCGAACAGATGAAAGCGGCCTTGGCATTTGCGCTATTTGGAACCAACGACAGCGGGACACGAATCATGTAATCATTTATGCTAGCCGCCTTCTTTCGCGCTCAGAGCGCAATTACTTGATCACAGAACGTGAGTGCCTCGCCCTTGTTTGGGCCATTCCCAAGTTTCGCCAATTCTTGTGCGGTCGACATTTTACCGCCGTAACATGTGCCCTATGTTGGCTCTGCATACTCAAATACTTAACGGGATGCCTCGGTCACTGGGCCTTACGCCTCCAAAAATACACAGTGTGTCGTACAAATGTGGACGGCTACACAAGGACGCTGACTGCCTCTCCCGCTATCCTGTTGACCCACCTGGCGCCACTGAAACTGATTGAGATACCTGTGTTTTGTCGCTCAGTCACTTCCTCCACGTCACCGACAAGCAGTCTCACGATCAATATTTGCGATCTCTTATACAACGCCTCACCTCAGAACAACACCACGGCTCCCTCGGCATGTTTGTTCTGCATGACAGTACCTGATACCGACGCAATATGACACCACACGGTGCTGAACTCCTCCCCCTCGTTATTCCTCAGCATCTACGACCATTTATTATCTCGCATTTGCGCGATGCTCCCACCGCTGGCCATTTGGGAGTCTACCAAACTTACGATCATGTGCGCAGACATTTCCTCTGGCCTGTTCTATACCACTCTGTTCGACGCCAAGCCACTTCCTGCGAGCTCCGCCAACGCCGCAAGAAGCCTTTCTTCTCGGGCTCAGCCCAGGTTAACCTCCCTGCCTTTCTTCTACCCTTATTCTCTCTCTCTTTCTTCTCGGAGGGAACACAGCGCAAAAGAAGACGGGGACAAGGAAGGGCGACGCACATACAGCGCTGTGTGTTGTGTGTGCGTCGCCCTTCCTTGTCCCCGTCTTCTTTTGCGCTGTGTTCCATCCGATGTCTAACCAACACGCCCAAGCTTCGATACTAAGCCTCCATTCTCTTCCTGTGGGTACCTTCAACCTATAGAGAACCCAAGTGAACTATTTTTCCGTGTGGGCCTGGACTTCTTTGACCCTTTCCCGACGTCGTCCGCGGGTAACAAATGGGTGGCCGTCTCGACGATATGTCATCACGCGAGCCCTCCCAGGAAGCTGTGCGACCGATGTTGCTGACTTTCTCCTTCATTGAGTCGTGTTACACAATAATGAGAAGAGGGTCGTGTTACACAATAAGAGGGTCACCGACAACTATTGAAAGGAAACTATTGTTTGCTTTCAATAGTTCTCGGCGACCCTCTTCGCTGTGCAACGTCCCACAAGTTCAGCATGACTTACGATTCTCAGACAAACACACTTACTGAGCGCCTGAACCGTACATTCACGGACATCCTGTACATGTACGTGTCTGAGGACCACCGGGATTGAGACTGCAACTTACCGTTCGTGGCATTTGCCTATAACTCGTCACGTCACGATATTACTCAAGGGTCAACTTGTCGGCTAGTTGGTTGAACATATGGCTAACAGCGCGAAAGGCCAGGACAGTAAAGGCACACAAACAACGACACGTAGCGCTGTTGTTCGAAGTTGGTGAAGAGAGAAATCGCGAAATTATGTCTGCCCAATGCACTCGGGCAGTCTTGTGAACATTGCAAAAGTGATAGCTTTCAAGGAAAGGTGTCGAGATTGATTAGGGCCGGTTATCCTCGCGAGGTGCTTGTGTCCATAGCACAGAAAATTTTGAAAGAGATTAAGTCCAGCAAGGCCACGCCACAGGGGAAGAACTGTAGGACAGCAAAAACACCGCCAGAAAGTTACTGCAAAACCATATTTACACGAAGTATCTCATAACTGGAAGCGTATAGTCCAACATGCGAATATAAGGGTCGCTTTAACCGCGCCTAACAAGCTGGCCAGGATGTGTAATAAAGTTGACAACCGCACCTATGACGGTATCCAATGCGTAAAGAGTCATAAGACACAGTTTGTTTCATGTGTTGCGAATGTCGTGTACAGTATACCATTTACATGTGGGAAAGAGCACGTGGGCCAGACCGACCGGTGTTTGAATGAACGGCTTCGCGAACGCCAGTGCAATGTTACGAGAGCCATCAGCGGTCATATTGGAATTCACTGTAAAAGTGCGGGTGCGGTCCTGAATTCAGTAGATGTGACGTGTTAGCCACTAACCGGAACCAACTAACACGTGAGATAACCGACGCCCACAAGATTGCTACGTTAAGAGACAGATGTGTGAGCACCGCTTCTATTTTATTATCGGACAAGAAGATTGCGTACCTTTCTGCTGCTAGATCATGATAGACATTGTGATCATGTGCTCAAAGAATCCTGCATCGGTTTTTGTGTATTTTCTTCTTTTTTCCGGATTTCCTGTTTCCTGATCATATTGACGAGGGCTGATACGTAGATTGTATTTATTTACGTACTATGCCGCAATAAACTTCAGTTGTCAGAACAGCGCTACGTGTCGCTGTTTGTGTGCCTTTACTGTCCTGGTCTTTCGCGCTGTTACCCATAAGATGCGATATTGTTCATTCTTCCTTCTATCTGCTCTTTGATCGCGACTCGCTTCGCCATGCGTTTGCCAACATGCATGCAACTCCGACACTTCGTATTTTCGGGTGCGCCCGGCGTTTCTTTGGGGTGGCTCGATACGCAACAGCCTGCTGGCGTAGAAAAGGACGCGTGTCGGCAGGCATAACAGGTAAGCTTAAAAACAATATATTGTCTCTGGAAATAAGAAAAAAATGGCTACTTCATGCGCGAAAATAGACGTTCCACAGCAACCATAAAGTACTCATGGAGCCAGCCTTAAATTTTCGTCGCCAGAAGGGGTCGGAGAGTATAAAAGTTGGCGCAAAGTAGCCCCCAACAGCCACCTTGAGGGGGTATCAGGGTATCCGGATCTACCTTCCCCTTATAGATCCTCGTGCGATTTATCGGGATATGCCGCGCACTATCCGTATGGACCAGTGCAGTAGGTAATATAAACGTGGTACGTATAAGAACCGCATCTTTGAATCTTCTTACTTTTTATGCGTTTATTGGAACGCTAAATTGAATGTGGAGCGAAGTGTTCTTGAAATAGTTGCAACAGTTAAACATTTCATGCAGTGGGCTCAGCATCACACTGTTATAGGTTGGCTCTTATACGTTGTTACACTGCTATAGGCTGGCTATTAGAGATAGAATGCTTAAGTCTACCGTTCGGAATTATCATGTACACCTTTCTTCCGCCAACGCTGTTTTCGTGACCATGTCACTACCAATAGCCACATAAACGCACTGTCATCTCATCACGTTGCCGCAATTACACCCAAAGTGAAATCTGCAGAATCAGTGAAGCTGCGGTTCTCGTATCTTCCCCCTGTGATTTTCTGTAATATGTCGTGATATCTTTGTGGGTGTCTGTGAATACGTTATATGTAGAGTAGAGATCACAGCAGGGGTACAAGATAGCGCCCCTCGACTTATGAACAAGGGATACCAAATGTTCAGCACACAAACGATCTTGAAGTACAAAGAAACATTGCTTCATTGTAAGCGAGAAAATGAAAACAATAGAAAGGAGATGTTTTGTGTACAATTTGTCGGCACTCTCCTTTCTATTCAAAATGTTGTTTTAATTTACTTTGTCAGATCAGATACCCCCCGGCGTTAATGCTGAAGGCGGACAGCAGGTTTCGGAAGGTCAACCACCAAAGCTGTGAGTATAAGTACCGCGCTATTGCGCAATATTATAGCTCTTGCAGCATACTCATTTGAAATTTGCCACGTGAAACACATCGAACTGATACCTGTCGCACCGGGCAACGCAAAGCAATCATAGACAATATAGCAAGGGCACTGCAACAAGAGCCAGAGCTTTTCCATACAGTAGCTGCTGAATGAGAGTCTAGGGAACGCTAACTACTCGCGTGGCCACTGCGCTTGTGCCACTTGTTTAAGGCACGTGACAATCGCTGAGAAATGTGAGAAGAATCACCTAAGAAACGTGAAGAGAGGAAGGGAGATAGGTGAGCAGGGAGAAGGCCGCTTCTACAAAGAAATACATAATGCCTCCAGACAGCTGGTATTCTCCATAGGGGTCCCTTTTAAGACGGCAAAAAGAAAGCCACAGTTCTGCCGCAAAGGCGAAGCAATGCATGGGATAGCAAGAAATTGGAACGTTATACGAGGGGAGGCTAGCAGTTACTTTAGGATCTGAACCGGCGTGCCTCTGCAAAACGCTGTGGTAAGAAAACATGGCGGCTGCAGCGAGCGAAGCGGCCTTCATGCTGTCTGTCACTTGAACGCAAAGTAAGCGGTGAGAGCATAGTGCGCACAAGGTTATGATCCGTCTACTGATCTCTGTTGTGATAGCGCGCGCGCCACCGTACCCGTTTGATCAAAGTTGGCAATTTTTATCCGAGCGACGCAGGCCAGCCTCCATCAGCAATTCCTACACTTTTGCGCGACGGAGACGGCAGGCGCTTTCAACGCTCTCTGAGCTGCGTCAGTCGGCAGCCCTCGTGCGCCTTCACTCGCACATAGAACATACGACAAACAACGCGAATCATTGGGTAGCGACCACTGCATTGCTCGCACACAAATTATATGGCGACTGCGATGCGTCGCTCCGTTCGACAAGCCCGCAACGCAAACTGGAACGCCTCCCGCCGCGACAGGTAAGCATTCAGTTGGCAACCTTACAAGCCTCACTGACTAGCGCCACCAACTTTTGAAACATTCGAGGCCATTGCACCACCACTGTTAACAGACATCCCAACATTTGGAAGTGGACAGCTATAACAGCTGCATCTTACCGGTACTTACCTACGGAGCAGAAACCTGGAGACTTACAAAGAGGGTTCAACTTAAACTGAGGACGACGCAGCGAGCGATGGAAAGGAAAATGATAGATGTAACCTTAAGAGACAGGAAGAGAGCAGAGTGGGTCAGGGAACAAACAGGGGGTTAAGGATATCATAGTTGAAATCAAGAAGAAGAAATGGATATGGGCCGGGCACGTAGCACGTCGGCAGGATAACCGCTGGTCATTAAGGGTAACTGACTGGATTCCAAGAGATGGCAAACGCGTCAGGGGGAGACAGAAAATTAGGTGGGTAGATGAGATTAAGAAGTTTGCAGGTATAACGTGGCAGCAGAAAGCACAGGACCGGGTTGATTGGCGAAACATGGGAGAGGCCTTTGCCCTGCAGTGGGCGTAGACAGGCTGATGATGATGATGATGAGCTATCTCCTGCATCTGTGAGAAGCCAGAGGAAGCCTGGCACGCAGATAAAACACACAAAAACATTCCACGTCTGAAGCTCAAGATCGCAGCTCTCACTACCTAGGCTGAGGAGTACGCCGCGCAAACGACACGCCTAAATTGGACTCAGTTCACAGATTCTCTTCGGAACTCACTGAGTACATTACCCACGCGCCACATTTTACAAGCCTTGGTTGACCCTGCTCGAATAATAATAATAATAATAAAAAGACGAGACAAACAAATCGGTCACGCGCTTCATGCACACCTTTCAGAGAACGCACAACGAGCTACTTGCTCGGAGTCCAACGCAAGTGCTTTGGTGAAAATCACTTGCTTCCAAGTCAGGTGATGTATCAGGGTCGCGCCAATGCCATAATGGTGAACGACTCGTAATGGTGGACGGCGTCTATGCTGCCATTCGCGGCAGCGTCAGCAAAACAGTTATCGGGGCGGAGAGAATCACGTACTCCCTTATCAGGAATCTAAACACCATCACCGTGCTTAAACTGATGGAGCTTCTAAACGACCATTGGTAATGCGGCATGCTCCCCCCCCAGAGTGGCACGCAGACGTGATAGCGATGCTAAAACCGGGAAAAAGCACCAGATCAAGAAAATTGGCCGCGTATCTGCGTGCTAAGCTGCAAATGTCATCGAAAGACGATAGTCTCCTGCCGGCTGTACTACATGAGTCGTGGTCTCATCCACGGCCACCCGTGATGGTGTTCTCGTACCATTTCCGTCCTGGCATGACCAAGCGTCTTCTCGCCGCAAGCGCGGTGTTTTTGGTACCGTTAAAGAGCAATTTACTAGTACGAGAAAAATCGTTTTGCTCTTTAGTGTCCCTTTAAGTTGATTGCGGAGAGTAGGCTCGAAAACGCACTGATATTGGCGAATGTGTAGCAAGTGGCCTTATGTGTTTGAGTCAAAGGCGTCAAAAGCCGAGAAGGCGCGTTAAGCGACCGCGAAAAGAGACTCCCTTGTTTGCAGCGACGGGGGCAGACTGCGCCAACTATCGTGCGTCGGATGAAACACGCGGTACTTAGCGCGACCTCGGAGACAGACGACAGCTCTTCGCTTTTGCGAGGTAGCCCGCATTTTCAGCGCAGCCTAACAAACATTACGGTTTTTAGAATTATGTATCTATGTACTTTCTAATAAAGGAACATACCACCTAATGCTTGCGTATTGACGTTGCGCCTCAGATATGCGTAGTATTTGCTTTTTGATCGACAAAGTTCACAAGTATGAGCGCAGCTCCCAGTTCAAGATGGCTGGGCGTTCAGCAAGAGCTTAAACTTTAGCCGGGTGGCTATGATGCTCTATGCGGTGGCTCCATGGTGTGACAAATAACCAAAATTTCTGCGTTGTGGTATCCCAACAAATAAAGGTTCCCGTCTATAGAAACTTCAGACTGATATCACTTACTTCCTGCCTCCCATACTCCACGAACGCGTCATCACAAGCATTCAGTGTAAGGGTTCCTTTCCGCACACACATTTCCGTCCAAAATGAAGGAAGAAGTCATCAACAAGGCACGAGAAGGGGGGAACATCATTGTGGTCTGGGAGATAAAAGGTGCCTTTTGCAATGTCAGCCAAGATGCCATTCTCGAGGGCCTCGCTGCTCTTCACTGCGGACAGCGCACCTACACTTTTCTCAAGGCGTTCTTGTCCAATCCCGCCACTAAAACATCATCAAAGTGTCGTACAACGGCACCCCGCATTGCTTCGTGATCTCCCCCACTACTGTTTAACGTAGACATGGTTGGCCTTGCGCACGAAATCCACGGCATCGATGGCATCCCTCCCGCAGCGTACGCGGACGACATCAACAACTTGGCTACGCGAGGGTCCTTTGGACAAAAAAAATCACGCCATATCCACGAAGTGAATGGTGATGAGTGGGCGAAGCTCCGGAGGTAATCTGGTAAACCGTCAGTCCCCGTAAATTTTGCCTACTCGATCATCATACAAAAATCTGACACACAAACGCGGGGGTGTGGTGTAATACATACAGCGTATACACAATGTTTCATTATTTACATATTGATAAAGTATATACACAATGTTTTATTATTGACATATGGGGTAGATGATGATTTTGTTCAAGAGCTCTACGGACCACAAGGAGGAGAGGGGGTTCCCCTGATTTTGTTGTCCTCATATATGACGTTAAAGGGACACTAAAGGGAAATATTAAGTCGACGTTGAGTGCTGAAATAGCGGTCCAGAAACCTCGTAGTGCTACTTTCGTGCCAAGGAAATGCTTATTTTGAAATAAAATCACGTTTTAGTGGTCCGCATCGCGTTAGCGCACTACAAATCACCCGCCTACAAAGCGGAATCTCTGATGTCACTGTTTCCGTGCCCAACGTTGCCCGCCTTTACTGCGCGGCCGCCGACACTAGCAGCAGCAGAGCGAAAGTAGCGGGAGCCACAGCAACAACGGCCATTGAACAAACTCTGCCATGGCCTCCGAGATTAGCTGGCGGCGCGCAGCCGGCTAATCTCGGAGGCCACGACTCTGCTTGCTTGGTGCAACTGGGCTCTGCTAGATGGCGCCACCTATCCAGCCTAACCAAGCGAAAACGCAATTTTTGAACCACTCGCGCCTTTCCCCATAGTAACGCCAGGCGGTTCCTTTTTCTATGAATCAAACAGAAACGGACAACGAGCATTTTATTACGTGTTGTAACGCACGGAAGCTTCTTTTTTTACCACAGCTGGTTTGATTACCAGTGATTAATTGTAGCCGGTAGCTGTGATGTCATTGGGATAGTTTCCTAGATGTCCCACTCGTAGCGCATGTGGTGTCATACATTCGCCTTAATTTCTCGATTAGTAGAGCACTGCTGTTGATAATATTGACGTTTTAGACATTCCCAAACATTGATCTTTCACTCTGACGCAAATTGTTATTTGCCTTTAGTGTCCGTTTAAGCTCAGGGGAACGTTTGTTGTCGGCGTTGCCGTTTTGCCTTTCGAGGGCGAGAGCGCGTTCACGATCGTTTTCATCCATGGCAGAAAGAGCATGTGTGGTCTGGAACGCGCTTATACTTCATGGTCATCAGCGTCATCGTCATCGTTATCACGTGTAGTGGGTACATTCCACTATACTGGAACGCGCTTATTCTTCATGGTCATCAGGCGTCATCGTCATCTTTATCACGTGTAGTGGGTGCATCCCACTATACGTGGCTACATACTACTACATACTACAGAGGAGGGACAGACCCACACCCTAAGGAGCTTCGCTCCTAAAATAACAACTTACAGCAGAAACCACATGCGTCGAGCAAGACGTAAAGGCACGTGGCCTGTTCTGTGCATCAGAGAAGTCTAAACTCTTACGAATTTGGCTACATAAGGCCTCTGAGTCAGCAGAGAATGACCCAAAATATCGGCTCCGCGGCGTCCTCTCCTGCCAGGAGATCTAATAGAACATGTCATCCGTATATTAAGGCGAAAGCCTTTAATGTCTTATGCTCCCGTCTGTCTGTCCGTCCGTCCGTCCGTCTGTCTCTCTGTCTGTCTTTGTGTCCGTCCGTCCGTCCGTCCGTCCGTCCGTCTGAGCTCTGGCACGGAGCCAGGTGGCCGCCGGGATGCGCAAACGGACGCCGGTGGCGTCGGACTCTACAGCGCTCGCGTTTTGCTTGCGTAGCGTCGCTGTGCCCAGCGTTTGCAATCATTCTGGCCGATGTCGTCTCAATGGACGCAGGCGTTCACGGAATACACTTTCGAATTTACAAAGGATCCGTGAATTTAAGCGCTGGAACGCGGATGGCGTTTGCACGATGCGCAAAGCGCGATAAAATACTAACGCATGCGAACGGAGGAAGATTAGTCTCGCATTTCGCTGCGATTCGCGGTAAAAAATTAAAAAAGAAAACACGCACACATTCGGTTTGTGCGTTATCCCACTGAGAGTGAAAAAGAAAAAAAGACATGGCATAGTCAGTGGAATGGCCACACGCTTTCGCCGAACACACTTTGGAATGTACAAAGTGTCCTTCAATTTTTGGGAATGCGGATTCAGTCGAAACATCTTGAAACCACACCCTTCCCCTGCACTATCACTTATACCGCCACTTATAATGTCGCCCACCTCCATAATATGGAGTCTCGACTACATCAGGGCCGGCGGTAAGCCAGAGTGGAACCCCTCGAATGAGAAAACGGACAAAAGAGTGCTACGTGCGATGTTGACGCCGCCTACTACGACCACACGAACACCGAAGCAGTAACCACAGTCACGGACTACAACGTCCAAGAACGTATGAGGATCAACGAGGCCGATGGAGAACGAAAAAATCCCAGTTTCGCCACACGGCGATGCAATGAATGCGATAGCAACAAATTGAAATGTCAAGCGACGAATGGCAAACAGATCGAAACGTGCAGCGCGGTGCTCACGCACACATGACGCACAAAAACAACACGCACAGGACGAGAGCGAACTAACAACGTTCACAGCTCGAAACTTAACGCGCTGCTCAAACAAAAGCGACGCACGAAACGTATTCACAGGTACAGACGAGCGCGAACTAACAAGTGTCACAGTTGTTACTTCGCTGTGTTTTAAAAGCGTGCTCTTTTCGCAAACGGGGGGGGGGGGGGGGGGGGCTGCAGCGAGCGAAGTGACCTTCGTGCGCTCGGTAACTACAACGCAATCGTTCCGGCGAAAGCCCAAGATTCTCCCCCCACCGCGAGATAAGCGCGCGCGCGCACCGGCGTCTACCCCCCAACGGGGCAAAAGTACGCGTGGGAGATGAGCGCACGAGCGCGCGCGTCGCGACGAGCGGGACGCCGAGCTAAAGACCCGCCGAGCACGCCCTTTGCGCCATCTCGCTTGGTAATGCTGAAAACACGCTGAAAACACGCTGTATATGAATAGCTCGCCGTTTGAACATTGTAGGACGTACGCTTTCGTGGCTCAGCGGTTAGCGCCGCGCGCGGCGGAGCGAGAGACCCCTCGTTCGATGCCGCGCGTCCCAAACATTTTTCTCAATTAGTTTTTTTGTGGCTTTTATAAATATATAGATACATATACATATACAGAACATGACGGCGACGCCGACACCGACGGCGAAAACCAGCCGAGAGTGTCCATATAATTGCTATCGCAATAATAAACATCTTATTCGGACAGCAAACTGAGGTCAGCGCGGGTGGAACCCCATTGTATGGCACCACTGGTTTGGGCGACTCGCTTGACGTTATCACAGCGTGGGCCGTTTCGCTGACAGATGAAGACTACGTTGACCTCAGTAGAAATCGGGAGCCTTTCCATAAAGAATGAACGCGCCTTTATGTGTTTATCCTGCGGCTTCCTTATGCTTTTCTGTAGGCGTGAATGCCTCAGCCAACGTTGCCACATATCACAACACTTTACCACAACAGCGCTCATTCGCTTGCCACGCGTCGGCGCGCTGACCTATGGACGGTTGAAGTACAGTGAACCGTCTCCTCGGCGATTGGCTGAGGCAGAGTGCCATCCCTCCAGCTGTTCCATTCGCAAGGGGACAGCGTAACCAGAAAAAAGCGGTGTGACAGGCAAAACAGCGTCGCTGATTGATCACTGACCATGGACTAAGATCATCATCCCACGGCGTATTACGGATTGAACAGAAAAAAAACTTCCCCATCTCCCGCTAAAGGGAACCATGTGTGGATGCGAAGCAGCGGGGATGGCTGGCTTGAGCGGGAGAAACGTCGCCGCTCCCGTTTCGCGGCAGCGGCCCGGGCGCTCATCGCGGCGCTGCACAGGAGAGAGAATGAGGCGCGCGCGCTCCGTCATCTTCATACCGCGGTACTACCGTGGCGCTCCCAGCGGAGTATGCAGCTGTCGCACCACCTGTCGTGCGCGCCGCTCCGTACAGTAGAGGATTCCAAGAGGAGAGAACGGGGGGGGGACCATAGGAGAGGAGAGAGAGGGGGGGAGGGGACGCGCATGCGCTGCGGGGGGTGTGGGACGCGGGAAGGAGGGACGGACAAAGCCTCCGCAAGCACATGCAAGCAAGATCAAGGAATGGAGTCAACGGGACGCGGGCGCCGCTCCGTATAGCAGAGATTCCTAGAGGAGAGAGGGGGGGGAGGGGACGCGCATGCGCTGTGGGGGTGTGGGACGCGGGCGCCGCTCCGTAGAGTAGAGGATTCCAAGAGGAGAGAAAGGGGGGAGCGTAGAGAGAGGGGGGTGTGGAACGCGGGAAGGAGGGACAGACAAAGCCGCCGCAAGCACATGCAACCAAGATTAAGGAATGGAGTCAATGTGGGCGACAGACACCACCGGTAGTGCGCGTTATTCTTTGCTTGCGCCCACCGCCTGTCAAGCCATTGCTAAGCAGCCACTCTGTGCTCTCGGCCAGGACTGTTGTGACTGTGATGGTGGTTGACGGCCTTATTGTACTACAGTGTTCTGGTTCGGATAGTGGGTGCTTCCCTACTTCATGAAAGTGGCCGGACGCGGGACGCGGGACGCCGGATGGGGGGACGCGGGAGGGACGGACACAGCCCCGAGCATAAGATGCTTCGCATCTAAAAAGAATACCATGTCTGGGCTAGAGAAAAGACGCAATGCATGTCGCGTCTCTCCTCTAGTGCGGAGGTCATTACTAGAGACCGGATTATAGGCAAATGCCTATTTTTTCCTTTGCGTTCCTATCGCGCCACTTTGACATATGAGCATGAATTAGGGGTAAAGGAGGGCTTTTATACTGTTTTTATAGTGTCTATAAATGCCTATTTTTGGGGTTTGTGCCTAAATGTCTATAAGTGCCCATAAATGCCTATTTTCAAAATTGGTGCCTATATAAACGCTATTTAGCCTCAAATTTTGCTTTCGAGTACAGTTTGAGACCGTAATTCATGTTACCGAGCAAAATTGACGTTTCGGAACTTTATGGAGTGCAACAACCTAGTTCCCTACTTCAACAAACATCCGGGAAGCAACCGGTAGCAGCAGTGAAATGGGACGCGCCGGCCACCTTACCCCCCGAACTGACATGGCGCGAGCGGTTGGAGCAGGGGAGAGGAAAAGACGCTATTTCTGCAACCCTAAATGGGAGCACGTCCCAGCGTGTACAGTGGAATTAGGAGAGGAAAATAAAGGCGGGAAGAGGAGAGGGGAAGAAGAGGAGAGTGGCGTCTATGGCCGAGGACGTGGCGGGCGGCTGTTACCGCCGGTTTTCCAGTCCAGTGTTCCCATGGAATTGAAGCACCTCCTTGAAGACTTGGGCGTGGTGGGGGGGGCAGAAAATAGGAGGTGCCTGCGCGCAGCAGCAGGGATATGGAGAACGAATGCGAAACCATGGAGTGCCGTCAGGGGAAAGTAGAAAGTAGGTAAAAAAATCAGATGTACACGTGGCTTTTGATTCGTTTGCAATTTACTCTTAAAGGGCGCTTCACCAGGTCACATGAGAAATTTTAGTCAGATACTGGAAGTGTTTGCGTGTCCAATGAAGAGCTTTGTACCACAAGAACTTTTTTAATTGGTTCATTACGAGCCGCGAAAGCATGATGCCGGTAGGTGAGCTTGAAACCTTTGCCACTCGCAAGCCAAATTCCTTCCCTGCCCTCTTCGGTATCGGAGCAACTCGGAGCTGGAAGATCGCACGACGTTGACGCAACAACACGCCATGCACACGCAAGATTGCACTGTGTGCACATGACATGCCCAAGCCAGGTCGTGCGGCACAAACGGTGTTGTATCGTTTCGGTGTTCGCTCTATAGTGTACTGCTTGTTTCTGTGGGATGGATCCGTCTATGCGCTTGGAGAGGCCGGCATGGATTCTGTATCCTTACCACGACACAGCGCGTCACACCGCTGAAACTGCTGTAAGGGACGATGCACCAAAAATATGCTAAGCGTTGTCAGGACTGGCGCCGGCACGACGCGGGAACGGCGAGAACACGAATACAAAAGAAATATAGGCAGCTAAGTCTCGCATCGCTCTCGATTCGAAGAAAAAAACTAAAGAAAAACGCGCACACATTCCGTTTGTATGTTTTGATATTTCTATTAACTTTCATTCTTCTATTCAAGCAACAGATTGCACAAATTACACATGTAGCCTCGAATAATTCTCGCAGTTCCATGTACTACTGTGACATACGCAGGACCATTCCTTGTTGAACTTCACCTCCCCCACATTGGTGCGCGCGCCCGTGAGATCAAGGGCAAGCGGCGTTCAGTCTGACATTTCACCTCCTTCCGGTGAGCGTAGCGTTGCAAATCTTGGCAGACGTGATCGTTAGCGCGCAGTGCATGCATTACACTTCTAGCTCGAAACGCTCAAACCTGGTAAGGGGGCCCTTTATGGTGTTCACACAGAGGAGAAATTGACCCTGCGCTATTAAACCCGGCCAATACGAGGCTAACAGACCCTTCTGGCCTTTTAGCAGTCTGGCTATGGAATCCCGTGCTGCCCTTCCCAGCCATGCCGAAAAGTAACAGACCCAGTAGCGTGTTTATTCGATGGTGGACACTTAACTTACCATTCTGGACAATAAAAGGACAGACCGTGTTCTGGAAACCGTGCCCGAAAAGGGACCATTGCATGGCTATGTTAAATCATTAACGCCTTTGTGCCATCATAAAATATAACATTTGTTTACTTTCCTGTCGTAGACCAGGTCGCGCACGTCCTTATTCGAAAATTTGAGTTTTTGTAAGAATTTATTGTGCCTATACTTACGATTTTGGGGACCTAAAACTGTGTTTTTCCTGCCTATTTTTGGCGCCTAAAACGCGATTTTTAGTGCCTAAAAATCCGGCCTCTAGTCATTACTCATGGGAGGAACGTACGCGGAAAAATCGGAGTGACAGAGAGAGAGAGAGAGACAAAGATGAAAGTTTATTTGACCGAAGGATTCGGGCACAGGGTCCCCGCACGACCCCACTGTGCTACACGTTCATGAGTTCCACGACGTGGGTAGCCCGATCAGTGGCGATCTTCTGCTTCACAGGGTATTCTGAGCGCAGCAAGGGTTCCCGTTCATTCCAAGCGGTCAGTGGCTCCGGGCTCCGCGGGGGAGTCAGAGCCGGGCGAGCGTCGCAGAGTTATTTAAAACGAAGCTTGTATCAGTGGGGTAAACCTCCTTACAGGTGCCACTAGATGCATTAATTCAGACGCCATTGCCAAGTGCCCCTTCAGTTAAGGCTTATAACTTTCCTCCCCCTCCCCCCTTCCCCACTGCAAGGAAGCCTGCCGGGCTCATTCCTGGTTAACCTCCCTGCCTTTCTTCTATTCTTATTCTCTCCCTCTCTCTCTGTTACGGCCCTTGCGGATGGGCAGGATTTAAGATGGTGGCGCACATTGTTCACGTCGTCATGGCAAAATGTACAGCAGCTGCGAAAGAGGAAAAAATGGTAAAAGTTGCACTAAGTTGCTCAAAGCTTGCAACAGCAAAGCTGGGCGATTCTGAAGTCTAATGTGGCTGCTTGTAGGCCGTAGCTAGGCTTTAACAATGTGATGCTAGGTTGTTTCTAGGTTGCTTCTAGGTTGTTGCTAGGTTTTATATATATAGCTGGGTGATGCTAGGTTGTTTCTGTTACTTCTAGTTTGTTTCCAGGGTTTTTCTAGTTGGTGCCAGGTTATTTCTGGTCGCCGCCTGAGGATATAGGTTGTTGCTAGGTTTTATATATATAGCTGGGTGATGCTAGGTTGTTTCTGTTACTTCTAGTTTGTTTCCAGGGTTTTTCTAGTTGGTGCCAGGTTATTTCTGGCCGCCGCCTGAGGATATAGGTTGCTGCTAGGTTTTATATATATAGCTGGGTGATGCTAGGTTGTTTCTGTTACTTCTAGTTTGTTTCCAGGGTTTTTCTAGTTGGTGCCAGGTTATTTCTGGTCGCCGCCTGAGGATATAGGTTGTTGCTAGGTTTTATATATATAGCTGGGTGATGCTAGGTTGTTTCTGTTACTTCTAGTTTGTTTCCAGGGTTTTTCTAGTTGGTGTCAGGTTATTTCTGGCCGCCGCCTGAGGATATAGGTTGTTGCTAGGTTTTATATATATAGCTGGGTGATGCTAGGTTGTTTCTGTTACTTCTAGTTTGTTTCCAGGGTTTTTCTAGTTGGTGCCAGGTTATTTCTGGCCGCCGCCTGAGGATATAGGTTGCTGCTAGGTTTTATATATATAGCTGGGTGATGCTAGGTTGTTTCTGTTACTCCTAGTTTGTTTCCAGGGTTTTTCTAGTTGGTGCCAGGTTATTTCTGGCCGCCGCCTGAGGATATAGGTTGTTGCTAGGTTTTATATATATAGCTGGGTGATGCTAGGTTGTTTCTGTTACTTCTAGTTTGTTTCCAGGGTTTTTCTAGTTGGTGCCAGGTTATTTCTGGTCGCCGCCTGAGGATATAGGTTGTTGCTAGGTTTTATATATATAGCTGGGTGATGCTAGGTTGTTTCTGTTACTTTTAGTTTGTTTCCAGGGTTTTTCTAGTTGGTGCCAGGTTATTTCTGGCCGCCGCCTGAGGATATAGGTTGCTGCTAGGTTTTATATATATAGCTGGGTGATGCTAGGTTGTTTCTGTTACTTCTAGTTTGTTTCCAGGGTTTTTCTAGTTGGTGCCAGGTTATTTCTGGCCGCCGCCTGAGGATATAGGTTGTTGCTAGGTTTTATATATATAGCTGGGTGATGCTAGGTTGTTTCTGTTACTTCTAGTTTGTTTCCAGGGTTTTTCTAGTTGGTGCCAGGTTATTTCTGGTCGCCGCCTGAGGATATAGGTTGTTGCTAGGTTTTATATATATAGCTGGGTGATGCTAGGTTGTTTCTGTTACTTCTAGTTTGTTTCCAGGGTTTTTCTAGTTGGTGCCAGGTTATTTCTGGCCGCCGCCCGAGGATATAGGTTGTTGCTAGGTTTTATATATATAGCTGGGTGATGCTAGGTTGTTTCTGTTACTTCTAGTTTGTTTCCAGGGTTTTTCTAGTTGGTGCCAGGTTATTTCTGGCCGCCGCCTGAGGATATAGGTTGTTGCTAGGTTTTATATATATAGTTGGGTGATACTAGGTTGTTTCTGTTACTTCTAGTTTGTTTCCAGGGTTTTTCTAGTTGGTGCCAGGTTATTTCTGGCCGCCGCCCGAGGATATAGGTTGTTGCTAGGTTTTATATATATAGCTGGGTGATGCTAGGTTGTTTCTGTTACTTCTAGTTTGTTTCCAGGATTTTTCTAGTTGGTGCCAGGTTATTTCTGGCCGCCGCCTGAGGATATAGGTTGCTGCTAGGTTTTATATATATAGCTGGGTGATGCTAGGTTGTTTCTGTTACTTCTAGTTTGTTTCCAGGGTTTTTCTAGTTGGTGCCAGGTTATTTCTGGCCGCCGCCTGAGGATATAGGTTGTTGCTAGGTTTTATATATATAGCTGGGTGATGCTAGGTTGTTTCTGTTACTTCTAGTTTGTTTCCAGGGTTTTTCTAGTTGGTGCCAGGTTATTTATATCTAGTTGCTAGGGTTTTAGCTAGGTGATGCTACATTGCTTCTAGGAGAAGGAATGGATGGAATTTCGAGAAAAGGGAGGAGATAGAGAGACGAAACTTTAGTTTTGTTCTTGCTGGTGTCAAAGGAGGTGGGGGCTGGGAGACTAGCCCTACCAGAGTCCCCCCTTCCTCATGCGGCGGCCAGACCTTGAGTCTTGGCGGTGTCTTCGGCCAGCCGGATTGCCCAGAGTTGGTCATCCGGGCACGCGCTGAGCAGCATAGCCTCCCACTGCTCGGGCGTCATTATCTTAAATGCAGGGTTGGGGCTGTGTTTAATTGTGTGTGTAGCTGCAGTACATGCCTAGATAATGTGGTCCAGGCTGGCGCGAACCGCCCCGCAAGGTTTGCATAGCGGTGCGTGAACGTCTGGGTAGATGGGGCTATAAAGCGTGGGAGTGAGGAATGTCCGTGTCTGTAATAATCGCGATGTTGTCGAGTGGTACTTATTTAGCCACTTGTCAGGGAGCGGTTACTTCAATCTTGCCCAACGGTAACGCATCAGAATTTTACCACACATGACCATTATGTTTTTCGCGTGGCCATGCCAGGACTCGACTGCGTCGTCCTCAGCCTGCTAGTCTAGACAAGAAGGTAGCTGCTCTGGTGACGGGTGACGCACCAGGTGGGACCTTGGATCCGGTCTGCGCAAGGCATTCGATTGTGAAAGGTACGGAGGTTGCGCTGTTTGGTCTTTGTTGTGAGAGCCGCTCGTAGCGTGAGATGCGCTGAGCCTCAATGAACTCATCAATTGTGTTACGTCGGTCTAATTCTATGAGCATCCGATTCTCTGTAGATTTCGGAACGTGCAGCGGTTGTCTGAAGGCTTTATTGATAATGATGTCAATTATGTGTTTCTCGCCGTTGCAGAGGCATATGACGGGTGCGACGTACCGATGCGGCTGATAATGAAGGCTTGCGCCAACCGTTCAATGTTGTCCTCTTTCATTCACATGTGTTTGTAGGCGATGTGCGCGATTAGCCATCCTATCTGAGTAGCGTGGTTGTCGAAGTTTTGTATAGTGTCTGTGTTTTAACGGCTCTGTTATAGGCGGAGCCCCAGGACTGGCACACTAGTGACGCATGGTATGGGATGTCCTTTGAACTCCAGCGTGGCGGGATGCGTGCTCCCCTGCGTCGTTCGACAATGTGTCGCGGGGCCTAGGATTAGTCATTCGGACTTGGTCGACGAATACGACAGCCCATGTAGCTCGACATACCCGACCACCATGTTGATCGCTTCTTCCAGGGTCTGTTCAATTTTACCATCACTGCCTCCGGCAGTCCAGAGGGTAATGCAGTGAACTCTCACTTGCACGATCGTCGGTTTAACGAATATTTCAAAATAACGAGCATTTAGAAATTCCCCAGTGGTTCTCCGACGCATTCTATGCAAAAATCTTTCAATTAAGCGAACTTCTGAGTAGTAAATATTTCATTTGAACGAACTTCGTCTGCGGACCCGGGTTCACTTTCGAGAAGTTTCGCGCTCTGCAGCACTGGCGTAGCCGATACGTGCCGCCCCCAAATCGCTCTTTTTTCGGCGGCGCTGCAACATCGCGTGCACATGCAGTGCCACCGAGGAAAAGCGGCCGTGCGGGAGACGGAAACCAGCCATGTGCGCTCCAGTACCTGCGCAGAGCTTGGAAATTGTTCCCAGCGTTCGTGCGAAACGGAAAGAAGAAGAGTGCGACGAAGTAGTTGTAATGGCTGAGGCAGGTTCAAATCCTGTATTCTAGCCGAGGCTGGGTCACAGCAACAAGCTGTGCCAGTGGTAGTGCACAGAAATGTAGACTCTCTGGACAGCTTTGTTTCTTCTTGCGCTTTACGGGGCGCCAGCCCAAATGAAAATCACAGAATTCAGAATTATTTTCAGAATAAATTGCATTTCACACGTTTGACATCATTTCTGCAGTGCGCAATGCTGTTCCGTATTCCAGTAGATATTCAGTTTAGTGAACTTTCAGTTAAGTGTACCAGTGATGGAAGTGACTTCTTACTTTTTGGAGCACACTTTGGAGCAGGAAAACTACCGCTCTGGAGCAGCCATAAGTGTTTTCGGAGCGGAAAAAACGTTAGTTTGGCACAGCTATTGGTGTTTTAGGAGCAGATACAAAATTTGCCATACACCAATTGGAGTTCAAAGCATTGCCGAAGCAACTCGTAAATATTAATATTTATTATGAATTATATTTCGCAGACAACAATCAATGTAAATTTCAAGATGCAAACAATTAAAAAGATGGCTGGTTGTCAAAAATGTGCGTGAAATAAGCTATATATTTAAAATACTAGTATTTGTGGCAAAAGTCAAATCAAACCAGTAAAGCTGAGTGCCACGGTTTAGAAGAAACCACAGTCCCATATAACTGTTGCCAAATAAGCAGTAGATAATTGGTATGAGATAAAGGCAATCCTTCTCATTTTCACATTTAACCACACTAGCCTGCATATCTATAGCTGAAAAAAAAAACCAAAAGAGCTATATGCTTAATATGCCAGTTTTTGTTGCATAAATGATATCAGAAACGATAATACCGCACACTAGTGGTATACTGGAATGATAGTGTACAGATTCTTTTGAGTTTATTTAGGACTTATGAGTTGGTCAAACAGTGAAAGTTCGTCATTCTCATTCTCCCAGTGCCATTTCGGAGCAGGTTCGGAGCAATTACTAACAAAAATCACAGTTTGGAGCAGCATGGAGCAGCATTTCTCTTTTGGAGCAGTTTGGAGCAATTGGAGCAGCACTTCCATCACTGGTGTACTATTTCCTTAGGTACCTTGTAGTTCACTCAAGTGAGAGTTCACTGCGTCGTCGGCCTATAGGCATTTATTTAGGCGTGAGATAGTAAACAACTGTGCTGGAAGTCCCATCAGAGAGATCACTACATTAAAATTTCCTCTCCAATCGCACTGACACATTGACAATAGGGGTGTCGGAGGTCATTAAGCTGGTAAGCAAGGGACACCAGAAGCAGACTTTAGTATCCCCCCGATTGTGTTGTGGCACCCCAATTTCCTCGGTGAACCATGTTTGATTTTTTTCGAAGTCTTCTTCCATTGCCTCACACGTTTTGTTGGTGTTGTAGGTGTGACCGCAGAAAAAGAAAACAGTCGTGTGCGAGTACGAATAAATGCGGTCCTCGAAGTTGCGCCGGTCACATTAGTATATATATGTACCGTTTTCTAATGACTGATGCTCTTTCGATTACGGGCTAGTCGGTATTCAGCCGCTTCTGAAGCGGCAGTCTGATATTTTATCGATGGTTAAAGATGTGACTTGTCATTTGACGTTGCTACATTTCAATGCTGCCTGGATATGCACGGTTGGCAATCGCTGTAGCCTTCAGCAACTCGAATGTTGCGCTGCTAAGCACATGGGTATGACATGGGTGTAGGTCCAATTTCGAGCATGGCAAGGAGGCAGCTAGGACGGAGAATTGCGCAATGCAAAATAAAGAAAGAAAGAAAGAGAGAAATAGCAAGAAAAGAAAGAAAGAAAGAAAGAAAGAAAGAAAGAAAGAAAGAAAGAAAGAAAGAAGGAAAGAAAGAAAGAAAGAAAGAAAGAAAGAAAGAAAGAAAGAAAGAAAGAAAGAAAGAAAGAAAGAAAGAAAGAAAGAAAGAAAGAAAGAAAGAAAGAAAGAGAAAAGCAGTATGTCAGGCATACATACGCTAAGCTTCGCTTGGCCCCAATTTCCCGGTAGGGCAAGGGCTCCTGTTTTTTTCAAGAGCCATGAGCTAAGGTAGGCACCACGCGCTATGACCATCTCCGCTTGGAAACGCGCTGAGTGGGGAGGCCGGAGCAATGGCGTACTGCCAGAGCTAATCGCGGAGGACTCGAGTGAACTAGAGTTGAGGTGTGTTCTGAAATCTCTTCCTTGCTCCGAAGCACCGCGTCTCTAAGTGCGGCGAAACATTAAGAACATTCGCGCTACCAAAAATTAAAGTGGCATGACAAGGAAATAACAAGCGGCGCGCGCGTAATATAAACTGCACGCTACAAAAGCGAAACCAGGTGGCTTTCGCCTTCGGTCCCTGTGAGCTTATTTGTATTTTTTTTTTCCTTGAGTTATACCCTCAGCATGCCGATGAAAACGCATCACGTACAGTTCGATCCCTAACTACAAAGCAACCTTGGCAAAAAATGTAGTTCTGTCTCAAAACATCACCAGTTACCCGCGAAATTTTTATTTCCAGTTCCGCTGACAGTGGAAAGTTGTTGCTTACGCCCTACATTGCAGCATGTAACTATACTACAGCAAAGAAATTAAGCAAAGTGACATACTTTGAGAATTTCACCAAAGCTGATGCATACTCGGGCTACATAACTGTGAACGAAAGTACTGGAAGCAACCTCTTCTTTCTCTTCATAGAAGCAGCGGTAAGCACCAAGCGCACATATTTTTAAAGCTGTAATAATTACTAGAAAAACACTTACACAGTCATAACCGCACATATCTAACTCACAAAGGAACCGAATTTAATTCTATGTGTCTTATAATTCGATAAAAAAGCCTTTTAACAATTTGACGTGTTTTCGGTGCAAATTTGGGTACTCAAGATGGCTTCACGGCACCTTGACGACACTGCAAAGAAGGCGTCCTCACGGCAATATGCGGAGATTTTTGTTGTAGTTTGTTTTTCTGTGGCTTTTAGTTGGGGTTCGGGTTACATGCACGGGCGGGTGATACGTAAATAAATGCGGTATCCACGTAAAATTCAACGTCTTCACACGCACCTGTGCGTACTCGTCGGACGCGGGAAGCGTCTAGGTACGCGTTGGCATGATGTCGGCCTTGTTTTTCAATATCGTACTTAGCGCGCTTCTTGGGATGCTGTACGCTGCGGCACCGTCAGGCTTCTTTTCTCCGCGTTCTACTGTTGATCGTCGGCTTTGCGGAGACCAGGTTCTTTCGTTTCACGGAGGCAATCGCGTTGAGGAAGGGAGCAGAGAAGAGAACGCGACGGGCGCGACGACAAGGAATCACGGGAGAAAACAGGCGATGGCAAGCGTTAGCACGAACGAGACGTAGCCCGAAACACACGGCGGTAGTTTCTACTCGCTCCGCACGGTGCGCTCCTTATCACACCGTCCGCGCTTCCAACGTATATGCGGGGATATGCTCCCCGTGCGAGGAAAGCCAACTTCTTAGGGCGTTCCGTACTGCCCGATGTTCGATGTATGAGACGCTCCGGCAATTTCGGTAGCCGTAGATTTTCCTGCGCATTGACATTAAAAGACTGTCGTGTTCGAAAATAGCTAGATATTGCCACGCGTGTTTAGTGCTTTCTTTTGATGTGTTCACGTTTCACCCGCAAGGACTGTTAATAGCGCTCGGCGCAGAACTCGCGGCAATGTTTTAGAAGCTTCGAGATTGTGTGAGCTCATTCTGTTAAGATTAAACGCAGGGCGCGAATAGTCAAGTTTATTCGAGAGCTTACGAGAGCACCAGCGATAAGTCTTGAATGTTCTATGCCGCTTGTATAAACCCCGATGCACTTCACCGCAGATCAGATTATCGAGTGCCGACGCTTTGTTCGCCGCTATCAGTGTACACAGTGTATTGCTTGTAGCGTAACCTTTCGTTTCCTGGGCACAGGTTCGCCCAAAATAAAACTTTTGTCTTTACCAAGTCGACTTCTTCAACGTCACGACCACGTGACAATAAAGAGGATAATTCGATTTACCCGAGTTCGATATAGTCGGATTTGACTTTATTATGTGTGCAAAAATCATTCGTATTCTCTCTCGAGCTGCGGCAATAAAAAAAAATTCGGCAGATCCCAAGTACCTTGGGAATCGATGTTATGCCAAGCATGCGGAGGCAAGGTGACTGGGTTGTAATTTTTTTATTGAGCGAAACGTTACGAAATGACGCTAAAGATATGTACAAATGTTGTACGCACGGACATATGCTGTAAAGTCGCATATATTTCATGTAACCAGCTGTTTACAGCTGCGTAACGATGCCAACAGAAACACGGGTACTACCAGCACCAGAAGATGTAAGCATATATGTAGCACTTAGTGCTTCGAGGATGGTTGCCCTGCATAGGGCTTCGTCAACCAACTACAGTGGATGGCGCTTAAGTATACAATTGACGTTAACCCGACATGACACACATATTATAAAATTAGATAGCAAGCACTGCAACCACAATTGACATTTCACCAACATTACGCCTGCATAAGTTTTTTTCTTTCCAAAGCAGTTCCGAGACCTGGCGTGGCTGTGTGGTTGCCACGCAGCTTGCTTGGGTTCGATTCCTGCTGGGACCCTGATATTTTAGATGCGAACCAGCTTAGAGCGGAGTTCAATCCGGTGGTGGTGAGCGTCCTGGCCACCCTTACTGCGCATGCGCCTACTCTCTCACCCACTCTCCTCCTTTTCGCATGTGTTCGGTCGCCTTCTCTCCTCCTCCCCCCGCGCTGTTGCCGCACGCTCTCCTCCTTTACGCGGGCGTTTACGCAGGCGTTCGGTCACCTTCTCTCCTCTCCTCCCCCCGCGCTGCAGCCTGTAAACCCACTCCCTCCTTTCCCTCCCCCATTTCACATAAGTGCGTGCGCTTGGTCGAGGAAGTCTCGCTTGAATCGTGCGGTCACTCCTTCGGTTCCCGGTCGCTGCAGTTGTCTCGAAAGCCTCGCTACCCTCGCCGAAGACTCGCGTTGTCTCTCTGTAGCGGAAGCGGTGGCTCGACGCCGACGCTTGGCCGAGTGAACGTAAACGGAAACTTGGTGTTCACCCCCAATGCTGCTTCGCATCCCCTCATGGTCCCCTTTAGTGGCAGATGGTGTAATTTTCATTATTTGCGTTCATCGGGTCAACACTGCCGACGCCAGTTTTATCTTAACGCTCTCGAATTTAAATTACTAATGTTTGTCCTCGCCGTTACTGGGTATAAATTGTCAAACATCTGTGGCGCATACCCGCATACCGCGGCCCGTGGTATACGGGTATGTGCCACACGTGTCTTCAGGAAAAGGTTGACTGCGTACGCGACAGGATTCTCACGTTATTCATGTCATGAGCAGCCAGACGTATTCGTCAATACTTCTTACCCTCCCGTACAAATTTCGGTCTACCCCAAGTTCAGGAGGTGATCCCGACAGCACCCAGACGCAGGCGGCTGGATGGATAGATAGATAGATAGATAGATAGATAGATAGATAGATAGATAGATAGATAGATAGATAGATAGATAGATAGATAGATAGATAGATAGATAGATAGATAGATAGATAGATAGATAGATAGATAGATAGATAGATAGATAGATAGATAGATAGATAGATAGATATAGATAGATAGATAGATAGATAGATAGATAGATAGATAGATAGATAGATAGATAGATAGATAGATAGATAGATAGATAGATAGATAGATAGATAGATAGATAGATAGATAGATAGATAGATAGATAGATAGATAGATAGATAGATAGATAGATAGATAGATAGATAGATAGATAGATAGATAGATAGATAGATAGATAGATAGATAGATAGATAGATAGATAGATAGATAGATAGATAGATAGATAGATAGATAGATAGATAGATAGATATAGATAGATAGATAGATAGATAGATAGATAGATAGATAGATAGATAGATAGATAGATAGATAGATAGATAGATAGATAGATAGATAGATAGATAGATAGATAGATAGATAGATAGATAGATAGATAGATAGATAGATAGATAGACAGACAGACAGACAGACAGACAGACAGACAGACAGACAGACAGACAGATAGATAGATAGATAGATAGACAGATAGACAGATAGACAGATAGATAGATAGATAGATAGATAGATAGATAGATAGACAGACAGACAGACAGACAGACAGACAGACAGACAGACAGACAGACAGACAGACAGACAGACAGATAGATAGATAGATAGATAGATAGATAGATAGATAGATAGATAGATAGATAGATAGATAGATAGATAGACAGACAGACAGACAGACAGACAGACAGACAGACAGACAGACAGATAGATAGATAGATAGATAGATAGATAGATAGATAGATAGATAGATAGATAGAAACTCAAATGTGCTTACAGTGCGGAAAGAAATGCTTTGCATTTAATAACTTTGTCCAGTCTACATAATGATGTCTTTCGTATTTGGAAATCCGCCACTCTTGCTTAAAATATATTAACATCGCTGCAATAATTCGGCATCCTGGTGATTGTGAAATTTTACTTATAAAGGCCAAGACGACACGCCTGTTTTAGCGTGATTGCATCCGTATCTATTTTAGAGCAATAATATTTTATTCTCAAAAAGTGATTCTCAAAAAGGGATGTACAGGCGCGCCCACTCTTGTGAACACGGCTGAGCGTAACCGCGCTCCGCAGACGGCGGTGTATTTGGAGTGGCGCAGGGACATAGGCTTACGTGAAGTACTTCACGTCGCCTGCTGCCGCGATGGAGCGCGAGTCCCTTGGTTTGTTGTGAAACACCGCACGAGCGGCACAATCCTGTGCGCGTGCACCGATTAGTTTAATAATGTAATAATTAAGGGTGAAAACCTCCTGTAAGCACGCCGTGCTTACAGGAGGTTTTCAGAGCACTAGATTGGGAAAAGTTAGGGATAAGAGTTAATGGAGAGTACCTTAGTAACCTGCTATTCGCTGATGACTTGCATTTGGGAGTGACTCAGGGGATGAAATATAACTCATGCTTACTGAATTGGACAAGGAAAGCTGAAAAGTCGGTCTGAAAGTTATTATGCAGAGAACTAATGTACAATAGTCTCAGAAAAACACATCGCTTTGTGATAGGTAGCAGAGGGTAAAGGCATAAATCTACTTAATAACACAAGTTACCGCGGAGCCGAACCTTGAGACTGAAGTAACTAGAAGAATAAGAAGGGGGCGGAGCACATTCGGCAGGTATCCTGAAACCATGGATGGTAATTTAACACTATCCCTCAAGAGGAACGTATGTAACAGCTGCATTTTACGGGTACTCTCCTATGGAACGAAAACCTGGAGGCTTACAAAGAGGGATCAACTTTAATTGTGGACGACGCGTTGAGGAATGTAAAGGATACTGATAGGTGTAGCGTTCAAGGACAAGAAAAGAGCAGAGTGTGTCAGGGAACAAGCAGATGTCAAGGATATCTCAGTGGAAATCGAGAAGAAGAAACGGACATGAGCAGGGCATGTAGCGCGTAGGCGAGATAACCGCTGGTCGTTAAGAGTAACAGACTGGACTCCAAGAGGAGGCAGCCGCGTGAAGGGCAGACAGAATGTTAGGTGGGCAGATGCAATTATGAAGCTTGTGGGTGTAATGTGACCTCAGCAAGCACACGACCGGGTTGATTGGCGAAACATGAGAAAAGCCTTTGCCCTGCAGTGTGTGCAATGGGCTGATGACGATGAATAATTGTTGGGCTTTAACGCCCCAACACAACTGTATGATTATGAGGGATGCCGTAGTGGAGGGCTCCGGAAATTTTGACTACCTCTAGTTCTTTGAGGTGCACCTAAATCTACGTACAGATACCCCAAGCAATCCCGCCTCCATCGAAAATGCGGCCTCTACAGCCAGGATTCAACCCTGCGACCTTCGGGTCAGCAGCCGAGAACCGTAACCACTAGGCCACCGTTTGCGGGTAACATTTGCCATCTATATATTATAGCATAGCGAGGGTAAAAGAAAAGTAAAAAAGGAAAGCGAGTGTGAGGATGAGAGGGAAAGAAAGGTAAAGGGCGACATTGCATCATAAATGAAGGTTTCCTTTCCCACCATGAGCGCTAAACCGGCTGCATATATGGAGTGTCAGCGCTTGCTTACTCGTGAACACCAGCGTCGCCCAAGTACAGGTTAATCACTGCCCCTCGCTTCTGAGGGCTTTCATGGACACTTTCCCTCATCCAAGACTGCCACACTGAGCAGGTTTCACCTTAAGAGTGGACGAACCATAGCTCAAGTTTTCAAAAACTGAATGCGTTGTTAATGTCATATCAAGGTCCATAAACTGTTTGGTTGACCCCCTTTCGACAATGCGAATACTCACTCAACCACAGCACCCGTCATGTCATAACTATGGTAATAACGCTGCCGTTGTAACAACGGAGCTGTTCTAGGTCGACCCTTCACCGTCCGGCGTCCCGCAGAAGCAGGGCAAAGTCGCGTAACCAAGAGAGGAGGGTATCACCTAGGAGCAGCGCAAAGTCACGTGACCACAAGAGGAGAGAGGCGGGTATCAGGCAGAAGCAGAGCCAGGTCATGTGGCCGAGAGGAAGAGAGAGGAGGGTTTCACGCAGGAACAGAGACAGGTCACGTTACCAGGACGGTATCATGCAGGAGAAGAGAAAGGTCACGTGATCAGAAGAGGAGGGCATCACGAAAACGCAGAGCAATGTCCCGTGACCAGAAGAGGAGAGAGGGTATCACGCAGAAGCCGAGCCAGGACACGCGACCAGAAGAGGAAGAGAGAGGAGGGCATCAGGCAGAAGCAGAGCCAGACCATGTGACCGGGAGAGGAGGAGAGAGGAGGGTATAACACAGAATCAGGGCCAGGTCACGTGACCACAAAAGGAGAGAGGAGGGTATCACTAAAGATTATAGCGAGGTCACGGGACTAGGAATAGACGGTATCACGCAGCCGCAGAGCAAGGTCATGAGATCAAAAGAGCAGGGTATCACGCAGCAGCAGAGCCAGGTAACGTGACCAGGAGAAGAGGGTATCACCCACGCACAGAGCAAGGTCACATACGAAGCCAGGAGAGGTGGATGTCACCCAGGAGCTGAGCAAGGTGACGTGCGCAGTAGAGGCAGGTATTGGTCAGGAGCAGAGCAAAATCACGTGACAAGGAGACAAGGGCATCACCCAGGAGCAGAGCAATGTCACGTGACCAGGAGAGGCGGGTATCACACATGACCAGAGCCACGTCACGGACGTCAGCAAGAGAGGACGGCATCAGAACAACGGCGCCACGCAGGCCACATGGCCAGCGTGCCGTGGTGAGGGCGGACCAGTCAGAGATCGCGCCGGACGACGGGAATGGACTCCACACTGTTCGAGCGGCAGCGGTAGATCGCACGACAGCTGCAGCGCCGATGCCGATCTGCAACCCCCGAGCTTCCAAAGCAGGAAGCGCAAGCTAAGCGGCAGCAGAGGGAAGCCGCCAAATCCGAGTTTCGAGAGAAGGAAGCGCAAAGGGAACGAATTCCATCACACCGAAACACGCAAGAACCACAGTTAAACGGAAACAGCAGCAGCACGGATCACAGCATGCCAAAAAATGCAGAACCAAACACCAAGTATCACAGCAAAAGACAGAAAAAGAGTTTGGAGGATCCCACTCATTGTGGGAATCGGTTTTATGCGAAGCAGCTAGACGGTAACAGTCTGTGCTGTATTTTTTCGCTTCGAGTCAAACGTTACGAGGTGGATCGACGTGTTTTTGAAATGGAGTAGTTGTATGCACCTCGTAAGCTTACCAGGCACGTCGACTACACTGGCCTTTAAATGGTAACTCATGGTCTGATATAACGTCAGCACTCATGTTAGAGCACAGAAGTCATTTTTCTCGAAACGAAGCGCACGCTACGGTGTGATGATGTGCATATCATACGCAGCAATCGTCAGCGTGTTCCTCCGAAGTTGATCAACGCCTTAATATAACTTGCTGATACATAGGAGTACATGCTTAATGTATATTAATATAATATAACTGTTATACAGTCGAACACACTGATAATAATACTCAAGTGCCACGAAAATTCCATTGTTATAACCGATAATTGCTAAAAATGGGTTGCACGAAAAACGGCAAAATCGAGGGACGGCAGGCTGTTGTGAGAAAACTGTAATATCGCATGGGATATGCCAACAGACATCAATGATGAGGATAATTTTTCGGACATGCTTGAAAATTCGCACGATTTCACGGGACCGCCACAAGCCTTATACAGCCAATGCATGACAACATCTGCAGTTTTGGATGCTGAAACTCTTCCAAGTCTCAACGTTTTACTGAAATTTTATATCCGAAAGTCCATTAACAAAAGCCACCGCCGCTTACACGCCATACCGCATTTTGAAAGTCAGCTTTGCCGCAATGCTACATCGGTGTGCGTAGAAGCATAGTGCAATTCCAAAGGGGCGCTGGAGGACGTTGGGGTTGTGGTCGTGGGTTCTGTAGCTCGATTTTAGATGTGAAGCATCTTATGGCGAAGCTTAATCCGGTGGTGGTCGTGGTGGTGGTGTGCCGGCGTGACCACCCTTACTGCGCATGCGCAAACCTTTCAAAAAAATAAAAATAAAAAACCTCCTCTCCCCCTCTCTCTCCTCTAGGCATCCCTCCCCGCGGCAACCACACCCTCACTGCGCATGCGCCTCCCCTCCCTCTCTCCCCCTCCTACGTTCCCCCCCCTCTCTCCTCTAGGCATCCCCTGCCCGCGGCGTCCATACTCCCACTGCGCATGCGCGTCCCCCCTCTCTCTCCTCTCCTACGCTCCCCCCTCTCTCCTCTAGGCATCCCTGCCCACGGTGTCCACACCCCTACTGCGCATGCGCGTCTTCCGCTCTCCTACGCTCCCCCTCTCTCGCCTCGCGACGCCGACGCAGGCAGCGTCTGCTAGCGAGCTTCTGGGCTGAAAAAGCCGAGTGCTCGCGCTGCACAACCGTTCACTGGCCACCCCGTATATATGGCAATGGATCTTGACCTGCAAGGTGGTGCCGGTGGGAGATTTCTCCTGTGCGTTGTTGAACAATAAAAATTCGAAGCGTGCGCGTTAACTAAAAGCGGACTGCGGGTCTCTGTGTCCAGTCGGAGTCTTCTGTCTCTCATTGCCCATTAACAGCGATTGGCATGTTCCAGTAGGAAACACCGCTCCATCACTTGCTTGCTTCGCGCCTCCCCAGTTTTCTGTCCTGCGCAACGCTGCGATGAGCACCAGCGTCAACGCCACCGCCAATGTAAGCGTTAGCGCCGGCTGCTTCACATCTACACATGGTTCCCTTTAGCGGGAGATGGTGTAATTTTTTCTCGTTTTCTTCTTTCTTCTCAAGGATTTCACGTTCCATTACCTTTCGGCGTACACACCCAACAGTTAGAATTCATTGTTAGCACTGATAATGCGGCATGCGGGCATTGCTGTAAGCATGTTATTTCACCAAAAAAAACATACAAACGCTGATGGTGCAGTAGCTTCTCATTGTTATAACCAATATATTGTTAAAACCAGTATCGTTATAAGTGGGTTCGACTGTATAAGATGTAGCCTTCATAGATTGCGAGCAGGCATTTGATTCGGGCGAGATATCAGCATTCATGCAGGCACCGCGGAAACAGGGTGTTGACGAAGCATATATAAACACACCGAAAGAAATCTGCCGCGCATCCACAGCCACCATGGTCCTCCATAAATAAAGCGACAGAACCCCAGTAAACATGGGTGTAAAGCAGGGAGACACGACCTCCCCACTGCTATGTAGCGCCTGCTTAGAGAGGGTTTTCAGAGCCTTAGATTGGGAAGCATTGGGGATACAGGTGTATGGAAAGTACTTTAGTAACCTGCGATTCAGTGAAGACATTGCACTGATGAGTAACCCATGGGACGAAATCCAAATCATGATTACTGAATTGGAAAAGGAGAGCGGAAGCGTGAGTCTGAAAATTAATATGCAGAAAACTAAACTAATGTGCAACAACCTCTGAAGAGGACAGCGCTTCGTGATAAGTAGCGAGGAACTGGAAGTTGCAAAGGAATACGTCTATACTTCAGACAGGTAGTAATCGCGGAGCTGAACCATGAGATTAAAGTAACTAAAAGAATAAGGATCGGGTGAAGCACATTCGGCAAACATTCTCAAATCATGAATAGTAGTCTACCACTATCCCTCAAGAGGAAGGTATATAACAGCTGCATCTCACCGGTACTTACCTACGGAGCAGAAACCTGGAGGCTTACAAAGGGGGTTCAACTTAAATTGAGGACAACACAGCGAGTGATTGAAAAGAAAATGATAGGTGTAACCTTAGGTGACAAGAAGAGAGCAGAGCGGGTCAGGGAATAAACGGGTGTTAAGGATATCATAACCGAAATCAAGAGGAAGTAACGGACATGGACAGGGCACTTAGGGCGTAGGCAAGATAACCGCTGGTCATAAAGGGTAACTGACTGGATTCCAAAAAAAAAAAAAAAAAAGGGCAAACGCGCGAGGGGGTAGACAGAAAGCTAGGTGGTTGGATGAGATTAAGGAGATTGCGGGTATTGACGGAACATGGGAAAGGCCTTTGTCGGCAGCGGGCATAGCTAGGGTGATGATGCTGATTATGAATATAATTGTTGAGATATCGCGTCTCAAAACTACGATATGATTATGAGGGACACCGTAGTGAAGAGCACGGGAAGTTTTGACCATCTGGTGTTCTATAGCGTGCGCCTAAATCTAAGTACACGGGCCTCCTGCATTTCCCTTCCATCCAAAAGCGACCACCGCGTACGGGATTAGATCCCACGACTTTCAGGTCAGCAGTCGAGCACCGTAACTACTAGACCACCGTGGCGGGTCTCTAATGCTGATTAGACTTTTATAAAAGCGGAGCCAACACTGCGACCACAACAGACGTCAACCCGACATGACGCCTGTAACATCGGACTACATATGTAATGTTAATAGCCTTGTTATAAAATTAGATAGCAAGCACTGCAACCACACTGGACTTGTCACCGAGAGGACGCTTGCACAGGATCTTTGAAAGCTCTTTCAAGTGCTGGCGTTGCTCTGCGGTAGAATACTCGACTGCCACGCAGAACGCCTGGGTTGTACTACTGCTGAAATCCTGATTTTTATTATTTTCATTAGTCGGGTCAAAGGGGGAAATGTTAGATTTTATTAACGCTCTTGCGCTTAAAGTACCAACATCCGTTCTGAACGAAGGAAACAAGTGGAAATTTAAGGGATAGTTTTTGCTTTGTTAGACACAATATTAGTGTTGGTTAGACACAATATTAGGTGTGTTAGACACAATATTAGCGCGTGGTTGTGTTCTCTAGCGCAGCGGGCTGCGGAGTGGGGGGTCGCTGGTTCGAATCCCCAGTTTGGAATTTTTTTTCTACCAATTTATTTTTTTGTGCCTTTTATGTATGCATAAATACATATACATAACTGGGACATGATGGCGACGGAAAAATCTGCCGAGAGTGTCCATATAATTGCTCTCGCAGTAAAAAATTAAACCACAGTCACCTTCCCACTGTATGCTTCGCATAACATCGATTCCCATGGTACGTGGCATTTGCCTAATTTTTCATGTTAAGACTATGCCCTCTTGCCCTCGTATGCCAATTTCGGCCGAAACCAAGTTAAGGAGGCGACCGTGAGAGCAGCCAGACGTAGGCGGCTGGTAAATAGAAAAACTCAAAGTTCCCTTGGTTCGCCAAGAAATGCTTCGTATTTAAAACACCGAAGGAACGAGCGCAATTCCGCTGTTTCCTCAGATTTCACATTGTGGAACAACTGGCCTGCAGACGACCGCACTGTGTTCTCAAAAATTTAGATTAGCTTCAGTAAGAAGTCGCACTTGCACTAGGTACGATTTGTATGGCTTGTATTAATGTCAAAGCAGAGTTAATATGAATACATTCACAGTAATCACCTCAACTTACTGCATGAGATTTCTGAAGGCACCGCAATTTTGCCCAATTTTCGAAGAAAAATTGACACCACCTGATTACTGCCTACGCATGTATATGTTTGCAGGTGAAAACGACTTCAACACCGCTGCTACTGTGGACCCAAGGCGGTCCGGGCCTCTCCGCACTGTTTGGTCTGTTTCTCGAGAATGGACCAGCGGCCTTCTACAGCTTTGAGAATATACTACCAAGGATGAGCACGTTACAAAAACATATGAGCGTAATCTACGTTGACCTCCCCGTCGGTGCTGGCTTCAGCTACACAAACCCAGGGACATATCCTAAAACCTTAGAAGAAATAGTTGAACACGTCATGAAATTTATGAAGCAGTTCTTGGAACTTTTTGATGAATATCGAGGGCGCGATATCTACCTCGCGGGAGAATCCTACGGTGGTATGTGCACTCTTGACTAGAGCATGTTGTTCCTCGACGCGATTAAGCTTTACTGAAGACAATTGCTATTGTTGAACCGTTGACTTCCGCGACCCCCCTGTTCAACACTTTTTGATCGTCTATGTCACACCTAGGGACGATCTAATGAAACTAACAGATATTGAAGCTAAGGAAGGTATAGTGGACATTACTTGTATGTCCTAGCAGTAGTAAAGTAGTTTGGACATAAAGGGAAAGAAATAATGTGGATAAAAAAATCAGCTTGTAGCCGGTAGGGACCAAACCTACAACCTTCGGATATTACATCCGAAGCTCTACTTGAGCTAGCGGCGGCCGCTTTCCCATCCCCTTTATTGTGTGCTTATGTTTTGTACAATCCTGCGAGTGTTACAGCTTCGCTCTTTCATGGTTTTCACGGCGTAAAATAGACTGATTTTTTTACAATCAGTAATGTGTTGCTAAGTCTTCTGTCACGTGAGACCTTCACTGCATGAAACGATTTGTTCCTGCATGATAATTTTTGTCTTCGGAACAACTTCAGTGGAAGGAACTTACATGTAAAGCAAGTTTTATATAACTTGACTATTGTAAAGTCTATGAATTGTATCCACCTTGCTACAGCAAGTGAGGACCTTAGTTAAACCTCAGCGTAGTGTATGTACCAACCAACACTGCCCCAGAAGAAAGATAAGCGCGATTGATTTATTACGATAATGGTGCGTGGACATGTAGAACATAAACGCGGACAACGGCTTCAGGACGCGCACTCTTCGAAATATTTCCTCTGCTCAGTTAAGTGCCACTACTAACTTGTGCGATACCAAGCGCGTGATGTGAAGCGATTTCAATGTCTGTATATGTCAAAGTATACGGCTGAGTAATTACTGTATTGTTTTATAAATCTTACATTTTTCTGCATTAGTCACTGGCTCAAAGGAATGGGAGAATTCGAGAGCCTTATATATATATAGACACCGGGTATCCAAGCTATCTTTAGCCAAGGGTTAAAAAATACAATATTAGTGGCAGGTAAGTGATATCAGTTGCATATTGCTGACATTCACCTCGCACACTACGGAAAATTCTTGTAATTAATTGTTAATTACTATTACTTAATTAAATTGCTAAATATTCAGGTAACAAATGCAACTTGCAGAGTTCGAGAGCGTCTTCAAAAACCTCCATTGCATTATTTACGTTACAGAAAGTCTTGCGCGCATCATTCGTTCCAAGTTGCAAAGAAAGCCTGTTAAATAATAATAATAATAATAATAATAATAATAATAATAATAAAAACATGTGACTGACGCATTTGCACGTCGTCAACATGCTGCTCTCAGCCGCGGTTTGAGGGAACGAAATTTGCTGCGGCTGCGACTCACCGGCTCCGTTGCCGCGGTCGGCCGGTAAGTTCGTAGTGGTTTCTTGGCCCGTTGCAAGCCAGTTGGCATGCGTGACGGAGCAAAGTGTAGTGAGCGCGGGCCAAGAAACCACCACCAACTGATCGGCCTACCGCTATAACGGAGACGGAGAGTGACGGCCGCAGCTGTTCGCTCAAACCAGGGCTCAAAAAAGCCGCACATTCCCGGCGCGCCAATGCGCCAGTCACACGGTTCTTTTTTTTTTTTTTTTTGTATTTTGCGGGCTCTCTTTGCAGCTTGGAAAAAATGGTACATGCGAAACTTTCTTTATCGCAAATACTACAATGGGCGTTTTTGAAGACGCTCTCGAACTTTGCAAGTGCCATTTCTTGCCTATAGTCAATACTTAGCAATTTAATTACATAATACTAATTAACAAGTTCATTTATTACTGAAAAATAATCTGTAGTGCGCAAAGTGGCTCTCAGCAATATGCAACTGATTGCACTCGCCTACCGCTAACATGTTATTTTACATTGGAACCATTTCTCAGCGAACTGCAGACACTTTCAGCGTTTCTATCCGCGTATCAGGGGCGTAGCCAGGGGGGGGGGGGGGGGGGGGCTTATGGGGCTTCAGCCCCCCCCCCCCCCCCCCCCGAAATGTTTTCGTATTGTGATGTGTCGCCGACCAAAATAGCTAGCTGCGCCGGAAATCGTCCTAGATTTTCTTCTAAAATTGCTTTTCGCAGTCGAAGAGACACTTCGGTGTGAACATTGTGAACCCCTGGCGGTCCAGTATCTGGCTGTGCAGCGCGTGATACCGACAGAAATATTCTGCAGGAGAAGGCGTAGTTCCTTGTATTGCCATTTTAGCCGTGTCACCGCGAAGGAGTAGCCATTGTTGACGCGCAGGACGCTCTGGATTAAGATATATAGAAGGGGCCTTCAACAAACTTCCACTAGCGGGCCGCTGTAACGAAATTTAGTCCCACAAGCGCTGGGAGGACAGTGAAGATGGTGGATTCCGGGAGCGGGGCAGCGAGTTTGAATCAAAATGTCACCAAACGTTGCCTCTCCAAAGAATAAAGAAATACTCACCTGCACGGGTCATTTCAGAAGGGTATTTGACGTCAGGTCTCGGAAAACATATGGATACTGATTTTCAGAAGGACTAAACTCTGGACGCCGATTGTGAAATATGGAGTTTTCGTTTCACGGTGATGTTCGAACTTATCATGAGCGCATGGGGTGCCTCGTGCACACGCACAAAACATTTGAGACCAGTCCCGTCTCTGTAGCTTGCCTGAACAAAGAGCTATTATACGTAGTAGGCGAGAAAATAATGCGAATACTACTTGGCAAACTCGCAAGGCTATTCTGACTGAAGGCACGGGCCGCTATTAAGGGTTCCGCGTACCGCGTGTTTTGTCCCGGCAATGCACTATATTTTAAGAACAAAAGGCATCTACTCATTTGGGCTGCTAGGTTACGCCGATAAGCGGGGGGTGCATCCCCCCCAGTGGATAAGTGAAGGCGGGGCCAGAGCACCCTTGCTTCACCCCTTAACTGACCACTCTGACCTCAAAGTTGCTCTGACGTATTCAGTGTTGCCAGTGAGCTCACACTATTGAGGTCAATCTTTGAAACACACCCAAATTTATTTTTCCCTGTCCGAGAAGCGAATCCACATCGACGACGCTGCTAAGGAGACTATAATGTACTAGCAATCCTGCTTTGCCAAAATTACTTCCTTCTAACGGTGATAGTGCTTCGAACAGCCCTCTTTCGGCCAAAGCATGATGACCGTCTTGTGCTATATATGTGGCGTTTTTTTTTTCCTTAAAGAACCAAATCAGAAAAGGACTAAATTTCACGGGAGCGTAAAACGTGCCAAAGTATATTTCTGTTTTAGAAGAATTGTAATCAAAATGGGACAATTCCTCATCGTAACGTGAACTCAAAAAGGAAGTTGTGAATTTAAAGAAATCAGCGAAATTCTTCATCTGCTTGGATCAAACTGAGTCAGATCCATTAAATCAGTGCTGCTTCAACAAACACGACCAAAACAAAAAAGGTGACCGGGTCCAATCTGTTTCGTTTAGGTCCTAGTAGCTTTCCTATATTGCTTTCATTCGACAACATTTGCGCTGCATATCACGGCCTTTCACCCAGGGACGGTATACTTGAAATGGAAGACAACTGAAATGAAGATATTGGGCACCGCTTTATTCCTTGAAGAAGAAGCGATCCGATACGGCGTGAAATCAAATGAGCTAAGAAGGTGAAGAGCTGAAACAGTTTCCAGGCTACAAATAAATAAGCGAACGAACAAACAAACACACAACCAAGCATTTTTGTGAAGGCCCTCAAGATGTCAAGAACGACAGTCCAGAATGCTACGCATTTTCCCTGGTAGGACCACTCGCTCTACAAGTCTAGTTATCGTCGTTGCGCCAATGCAACAAAAGGCGGCACCGACGGAAGCACAAGCATGGTGTTAATGTTGTCGCAAAATATTGCTGTATCGTTCATTCGCTGTGATTTAGACTTCTTTTACGAGCTAAGTCAAGCCCAAATAAAATGTTACTATCTCTAAAAGCCAAATGCAAATATTATTCTGGAATGCTGACGGTAGTAGGCTACACAGAGTTTAGCAGCAATATACTCGTAGATTTGAGGTAGTTTGGTGACATGAGCGCACTGGCGAAAAAATGTTGGAGCTGGCCCGACCATGTAGTCCGCAGCAAAAAAACTGAATTTTTTTTCAGTTTCAGTTAAAGCGGACTTGGCTTTTTTGGAAGGAAAGCGCCACATATGTATTATCTGGCTAGAATAGTTCCATTTCTAACGCGCTCTTATTTCGAGCTCAGTTAGCCCGACTTTTTGCAATACTGCTACTAATAATAATTTGTGGAGTTTGACGCGCCTAGAACCACGGTATGGTTATCAGGCACTTCGTAGTGGAGGACTACGAAAATTTCTACCGCATGTGTTACTTAACAAGCACTTAAATCAAGGAGGCTCGCGCACTTACAGTGGCCTCAAGCATTTCGTCTCCATAAAAATGCCACCACCGCGGCCGGGATGGAACCCACATCACTCGCGTCAACAGTCGAGCACCGTAACTACTGTACCACCGTGGTGGCTTGCGCTTTGAAAATGTTGTTGGCTTTCTATTTTTTTTGTCTTTTTTAAGTGCAAGTATCACGAGGTCAACAAAAACCTATATTTAATGTGTATTCCATAGAACCACAGCTGTCTATGTGCGCTATGTTGTCTCGTGACTCAGTAGCGTAATGTTTTGGGATAAGTGGTGTTGAAAGGTCCTCGGTAAAAAGTTAATATCTCATAAAGCCCGTCAATGGATGTCTATACAACTCTGGAAAGGAAGTAGTATGATATCGGCTCATTCGCAAAACAACGCGTCGTCTAAGTAACATCAGGTAGCATCCTATATTCTAAAGGAAATTCTACATTTCACTTCTGGTTCTAATCACTCGTTTGCGGTCACAGAAACAGGTCATAATTTCGCTCACCGGCAGTTCATCTCAGGAATGCATGCACCACGCATTATTAAGGTTCGCAATCAGTGTGAACGCCTGCTTAGTTTTTATGCGAATAAATTCTATTAGTTGCACTTTCTAATAAGAAAGCGTAGCAGTATATTTTTAGTGGGACTTCAGGTGGAAAGGTGGACAAAAATTTCTGGTGGGTAGACAAACTTACGTAGTATTGCGTTACAATGTGCACTACCAGAAGGTAAACTTGATCACTGTATCTATGACAAAGCTCATATATGTATGCAACTCTGCCAGACGTAACGCTGCTCTTCGGTATTGTTTTCTTCAATAGTAAGCTGGCAGATTTCGCGGGCGAGCTTATTCTAACAGTGCGAAGTATAGCGAGTAAAAACACATGCGCACACAGCATGAAAAAATTGATTCGATGACTGTTTTCAACAGATTTTGATCAATTAGCTTCTCGAAACTAAGATAATTATGACATTTTTAGTGAATTCTGCTCGATCGATTATGTAGATGGATCTCCAAACACGAGCGAAAAAACAGGAGCTGCAAATGCACAGCAAAATATAGCCAGGTTTAAATTTAGTACATTATTTTTTGTTATAATTTATATCTTCAGTAATAAATTTGTGTTTTCTAAACAGCTTCTTCACATGACTCAAGTTAAATGATCTAGTGATTGTAACGTAAATACACGAACTCTCCCCTTATGAAGCTTTCAAGTTCCAAAGTCATAGTTAGATTTATTTCCATTAATCATGCAAATATGCAAGACGATTGCGGTGCGTGATAGATCCTGGTGGGACTATTGTTCAAGGTGAACAGCTGGAGAGGAAAATTATGAGGGCCTTCTCAGGAAACGCGTGATGCAGCAATGTCATGTCAATAGAATTAAGCGCGAATTGTAAAGTTTCAATAGTACTAGAATGCCACTTAACGTCACCTTTTGCGAATGGGTCCCAAAGAATGTACTGCGTTTCCAGAGTTGCATAGAGTTTCGTTATTTCACTTAGGCAGCCCTATGTAAAGGGCTTTTAATTGTTTCCTCCGCAATGGCAAGCCGGCACGTTTCACCGGACAGGTGCTGTGAACGATGAGAAGTGTAAAGGAAAACAAAAAGTACGCATTTCATTAGATCACAGTTTTTAACAGACTTTGTGCTGTAGCAGCGCGATCATGCAACTAAGCCAACATTTAAAATGTTGGAGAAGCAAATACGCATCTCGCTCTCTTATATATCTATATATATACGCTTCTAAAAAACTGTTTATTGGTGACGTTTCGATCGGAGACCGATCTTCATCAAGACGAAGGGTATATATATTTTTCCTATTTTGTTCTACGGCAACCGAAGCCAGACTCTTCATAATCTATATATATATATATATATATATATATATATATATATATATATATATATATATATATATATATATATATATATATGTGTGTGTGTGTTGAGATGCGAGCCCCCCCCGAACAAAATTCCTGGCTACGCCACTGCCGCGTATGTATGTATGTATGTATGTATGTATGTATGTATGTATGTATGTATGTATGTATGTATGTATGTATGTATGTATGTATCCGTCCGTCCGTCTATCTATCTATCTATCTATCTATCTATCTATCTATCTATCTATCTATCTATCTATCTAGCCGCCTACGACTTTGTGCTCTCCTGGCCGTATCGTTAATGGGATTTATACCAAATTTGGTATGGCATGACATGACTGTATGAAGAACATAAATGGCTGGTCATATCATGAAAATCATGACTAACTTGTCATGAAAAGTATGATTTACATGCCATGCTCATGGCGCGCTCGCGGCCGTTTCGTTAGCTTGACATACACCAAATTTGGGATTGAGTGACATGACTGTATGACGAACATAAATGACAAGTGGTAATACGAAAATTATGACTTCATGAGCGACATGACTTGCATTCCACGCTCATAGCGCGCTCGCGGCCGTTTAGTTAGCTTGATATACACCAAATTTGGTATTGAGTGACATGACTGTATGAAGAACGTAAATGACAAGTGGTAATATGGAAATCATGACTTGTCATGTGCGACATGACTTGCATGCCACGCTCATGGCGTGCTCGCGGCCGTTTCGTTAGCTCGATATACAGCTAATTTGGTATTGAGTGACATGACTGTATAACGAAAATAAGTGGCAGGTGGTAACATGAAAATCTTGGCATGCATGTCATCTACAATGCCATTTACATGCCACGCTCTTGTGCGCTTGCGTCCAGTTCGCTAGCTTGACATACACCAAAATTGGTATATCGCGACGTGACTGTATGACGAACACAAATGACAGGTCGTAACATGTAAAACATGACATGCAAATTATGTAAAGCATGATTTGCTCTTCCTGGCTGCTTCGCATTACATCGATTCCCACAGTGCGTGGGATCTGCCGGCTTTTTTCAGCCTGTAAACGAAAGAAATTTGCCACCGCCGCTGAAGCTTTGGTCGCCAACGACGCGATTGTGAATGGCGACCATGCCTTTTCAAATACCCGCAGCCAACGAGGTGTCACACACGGTGGGAAACGGAAATAGGCATGGAGCGGTCTGGCTTTCCGGTTTTAACCGTGCGGTTTACAATGATGATCATGCGGTGCAGACAGTGCCGCTTCATTTCGGTTGTCCGCGAGCGTCGTTTTGGAGCTTTTGCGCAGCATATTTGCGGCGTTTCACGCTCGCCCCCCTTCCAGGATCGTCCAAAGTAGTTCTTTATTTTTTTTATTTCACAATACTGCAGGCGATAACAGGCCCAAGCACAGGGGGAAATCAAACAAATCAAACCAGAAAATCAAAGTAAACGAATAAATGTGGTTGATCCCTCTGATATAGGAATCGGTATTACACACGAAAGTGAAACGTTTCTTCAGAGAAGTAGTTGAATGTTTATTGCACAATGATATACATCTATTGGTGTTTAGTGGCTACAGCACTTTTAGACGTTTACATGCTGACACCTGCTGGCACTTCTCCATCACGACAAGCAACGACTCACGACCGGGATACCTTTTCCAGAGACACTGCGTTGCACGCACCGGAGCATCGCGCAAATCACACATGAGCCACACGCGTTCTCGAACCGCACAAGCGAGACCGAACGGGTTTTAACTAAATCGTTTTGTGAACTCACGGCCCGCTGCAGCGAAGGGTGCATGATTTACGGGTCGGCGGCCGTCCTGTGGATGTGCTTGGCATGCGGCGTCGTGTTGGCGAGCAGCGTCGTGCTGGTGGGTCGCTTTGTCGCAGGTACAATCATTTCGGTCCTGCTTCGGTGTGCGCATGGCAGCCAGTTGGGGCCGCGATGTGCTCAACTTCGGAAACACGAGAGGCAGAGTTCTCTGCTTGAGACGCGAAAGCGCGAAGGCCTCCCGCTCCCCCCCTGGTGTGTCCCTCGCTCCACCAAACTCATTTGCGCGACATTCGCCCGTCGACGCCGTTGACTTTCGGTAGCGCTTACGGCAGCAGTTCTCGTAGTCGGTGTTCTCGCACTCGTATCAGCAGACGGCGGAGAAACACCGTTGGTGCATATGGAAGCTGCACACGCTAGCACAACGCGAAAGACAAAGCACGTAACCGCTTCGTCACCGAGTCAAATTGCTCGTGGTCGCCGAGGTTAGCAACAAAAACGTTGTCGGAGCTGATAGCGGAGGCCACGCTCCGCTGTGCTAAGTAGGGCCAACGCCACCTAGGCGACGTTTGTTGGGCGTCCTGATGCCAGCGCCCCTTCGAATGCTGGCATCGAGGCGCCGTATCGTAGTGCTTAGACTATCTAAGCGTTCTCTGTCTGTGCTCGGTAATGTCATAATGAAATACTTCTCCGATCGCAGGCGGCGGCACTGCCCCGACAAACCAAGAGCGCAGGTACAGAGAGGAGTATGTGATATGAGGCGCGTCTGAAGTTCCCTTCCCATATGCGCCGTTGGCGCAGTTGGTTAATCGCCTGGTGTCTATCGCCGACGACCGAGAGGTCGTGGGTTCGGACTCCCCGGTCTCCCAGTCTTGCGAAACTTTTAGATGCGAAGCATCTTATGGCGGGGAGTTTGTCCGTCCCGCGTCTGGTCACTTTTAAGAAGTAGGGAAGCACCAGGGGCGCAGCCAGAAATTTTTTTCGGGGGGGGGGGGGGGGGGGGCACCACCTTGATTTCGGGAGGGGCACCTCCTTGAAATGGCCATTTTTCGCTCTCTGTGCCATGGCGAAAAAAGATTTCGGGGGGGGGGGGGGGGGCACGTGCCCGGTGTGCCACCCCTTGGCTACGCCACTGGGAAGCACCCACTATGCGAACCAGAACACTGTAGTACAATAAGGCCGTCAACCACCACCACAGTCACCAGAGTCATGGCCGAGAGCACAGAGTAGCTGCTTAGCAATGGCTAGGCAGGTGGTAGGTGCAAGCAAAGAATAACACGCACTACCGGTGGTGTCTGTCGCCCACGTTGACTCCAATCCTTGATATTGCTTGCATGGGCTTGCGGGGGGCTTTGTCCGTCCCTCCTTCCCGCGTCCCACACAACCACAGCGCATGCGCGTCGCCTCCCCCCCTCTCTCTCCTCTCCTACGCTCACCCCCCTTCCTCTCCTCTAGGAATACTCTACTCTACGGAGCGGCTCCCGCGTCCCACACGCCCACAGGGCATGCGCGTCCTTTCCGCCTCTCCTCTCCTACGGTCCCCCCCTTCTCTCCTCTAGGAATCCTCTACGGAGCGGCGCGCACGACAGGTGGTGCGACAGCTGCATACTCCGCTGGGGCGCCACGGTAGTTCCACGGTATGAAAATGACAGAGCGCGCGCGGCTCATTCTTTCTCCTGTGCAGCGCCGCGATGTGCGCCCGGGCCGCTGCCGTGAAACGAGAGCGGCGACGTTTCTCCCGCTCAAGCTAACCATCTCTCCGCTGCTTCGCATCCACACATGATTCCCTTTAGCGGGAGATGGGGAAGTTTTTTTTTCTTTTGGTTTATTTCTTTGTATTCTGTTCGCGTAAATTTTAACAACGTCATATCCTTGAAGGAAGTACGTCAGTGAAGTCTTGTGTGGACCCAGGCATAAAACACATTCGTGTTAGAAAAAAAATCGGGATTACAAAGTGATAAAGCCAAGTAATCGAACAGTGTTTCACAACTAAACATATAGATAATACGTACTAGGTAACAAGCAAATAAAATCACTAAAAATAACTAAAACAAGGCTTTTCCAGTGCCGCTTAAAAATTAGCCTCCTTAAAAATGGATTTTGGAAGAGCGTTCCAGTCGGAGATTGTTTGTGGAAAAAAGTGGTGGAAAAAGGTGTGGAAAAAAGTACGAGTTTGAGCAAATTAACTGGGATGATGCAAATATGACTAAAATAGGAATAGTTTCATTAAAAATGTACGAGTAAAAATGTTATTTAGTTATTAGTAAAAATGTTGTTTTAGTTTTGCCATTCATCGTGCACGTGCTTCGTACTAGTGGTAAGAATAATACTCTAGGGAAGCTTCTATTGACTGACACGTGAAGCTGATGCTCCAAAAACTCTGCTGAGCCACAGCTGGCGCGCTCCAGAGAAATAATAAAACTAAATAAATTTTCTTTCCAGGGCTAAATTTCGAATCCGGGTCCCACCCGATCCGAAAGCGTGTGCCTTGCCCTATAGGCCACGCACCCACGCTTGCCATTGTGAACTAAACTGAAGCATAGGCGGCGTGGGAGGCGGTGTGGACTTGGCGCCACATCCGAGATATGGCGCAATGCTGCGTAAACACGCCGAGCGGATAGTGTTTCAGCGGATGCGGCCTACAACAAGGTTTAGTTCAAAACGAAGTTTAGTTCAAAACGCCAGGCAAAGGCCAAGATTTATCGCAGACAGCGGCAAGAAACAATGGCGCCCATATAGACTAGCTCAACAGTATGGCGTGGTGTTGTGAGGTGTGCCCTTGTGAACATGCGCTCTACCCATTTTAATATTGTAGCTTGTATCGCCTCCAACCACCCTGATTTGCTTGTAGCCATTTCATCGTTACATCTATGATCGGTTACGAGATAGCCGCAATTTTTATGTATTTCTTTTTGCTGATTAGATTGGAAATGATTGTATTAGTCACCGTAATGCCCTAATTGAATGCTATAGTAGAATAACTGAAGCAGCTATCATTGGCCACATCAGTTTAGTAGGAATGTATGGAATATCTATAGTTTATACATGCATAGACATAGCCCTTAAAAAATGTGACGTGGTGCATCGCCTTACGCTTAGCATTTTCGCTAGCTGCAGAGCAAACAGTTTAGAAAAGTTGCATGATAAAAACATTTGCATGTGTATATACGTGGTTTTGTAATATTGATTTGCGCTCGTGCATATCAGTGTTGCAAGCAGACAGTGTTGTAGTTCAGTAACCAAATGACTGCATATCTGTTTCCATGTTTTTCAGCGAGGTACTCCGTTGCTGTTGCCGATCATATGCTACAGACTCCCAAACAACTAAATGTCCACTTAGCAGGAGTGATTGGAGGGAACGGATTTCTCGGCCCAATACTGGAAACAGCAGATTCTAGTGACTTTCTTTACGAAGTCTCCATGCTAACAGCGGAAGGGCGTGTTAACTTTTCGAGACAATTTCAAGTTATGAAGGGCTTACTAGAACATGCTGCAAAGAACGAATCTATAGCCCTTTATTTGTTCAAGATGCTATTTAGTACAATATTCACAAATACCCCACCAACGTTATTTCAACATTTGACTTTGTATGAAGATCATGCGAGCCCGCTATACACCAAGAGGCCTCTTCATATGCAGTTGTGCTACCTTTTTTTAAACAATTCCAAAGAATTTAAGAACGCTATCCACGTAGGAGAGGACGCATATTTTCAATATAACCACCTACCTCTAATAATTTCGTTTGCATTCGATTGGTTTCGAGATATTAGGAACATGACTCAGCGTGTGTTAGATAACACTAGGATGTTGGTCTACCTTGGTCAATTGGATGCACTATTTCCGTCCGTGAAGCAGCGAGACCATTTTGCGAAACTTCAATGGACCCACGCTGAGGCATATCAAAAAGCCATTCGCGCTCCCTGGAAGCCTTCAACCTGGGAAAACCACAGAGGCTTCGCTGGGTATACGAAAAAAGGTCACCAATTTCACCGAAACGGTCCTACTGAATATGAGCCACTATGGCGCCGCTGATAGACCGGATGAAGTTTATGAGCTTATTATGGAGTTTGTAAATAACTCTACGCCTGTACAGAGCGAAGCAGCAGGGGCGTCGGATGTAAAAAAACAATAAAATTGTTTGTACGCTTGCGACCAACTTCACTGAAACGGAGCTGCTGTTGTCGAATTTGTAATAAAAGTGGCCCATGCAATTTTCACAGAGTCTTGGAGTTTTCTATATATATTGGTTAAAAAGTGCCGGGCTCTCAATGTTATTTCTTTTGTTTTTCATCTCCCAATGCATGTATTGCCCTGCTTTGGCACTATGTAGGACGTAATGCAGCTAACACGTTATAGCGTGCTGGGTGTATTTACTTTATACATACAACATATACAACACTAATATTTCAGCACATCAAAATATTTAACAAATAAAGATTGTATATACTGTAAATAAATCGAGCTGGCACATGCTGGATAATACTGTTCAGCGATAACATTTACGTAAGCCAAGACTAGCAGCTAAATTACAAGAACTGCGTAATACTGCGGCACAACAGCATATCCATCTACACAAACGACTATTTACACAACCTCAACCATATACCAGGGATCGATAAAGACAGACTGGCTCTAGTGCACTTGGCTGCGTGCTCGCTGCGTCATCTCTTGGCATAATTCGTAAACGTTGTGGCAACATAAATTTCAACCAGATGTCACATCATTCTCTGTCTCATTAGGAGCTTTATCTCTAATGCGGAAGCTGGAATATGCATCCAAACATGAGCTAGCATTACAGAGCCTCGAAATGCGCTGGTTGTGTAAACGATGGCGACTTCACGTGAACAACGCGATCAAGTATGGTGCGCGGCTAATTACCGCCACAGAAATTATGTCAATCTTATTCGTGCATTTGATGAGTATGTTACGTCTCGTGCAACGTGTTTTCGGTGGATTCAGGACTCCAAAAGAGGCTTCACAGCGGCTGCAATGATAAAAAAATTACACTATCTCCCGCTAAAGGGAACCATGTGTAGATGTGAAGCAGCGGGCGCTAACGCTTACACTGGCGGTGGCGTTGACGCTGGCCCTATCGCAGCGTTGCGAAGGAGAGAAAACTGAGGAGGCGCAAAGCACGCAGTGATGGAGCGGTGTTTCCTACTGGAACATGCCAATCGCTGCTAATGGGCAATGAGAGACAGAAGGCTCCGACTGGACACAGAGACCCGCACTCCGCTTTTAGTTAACGCGCACGCTGCGAATTTTTATTGTTCAACAACGCACAGGAGAAATCTCTCACCGGCACCACCTTGGAGGTCAAGATCCATTGCCATATATACGGGATGGCCAGTGAACGGTTGTGCAGCGCGAGCAGTCGGTTTTTTCAACCAAGAAACTCGCTAGCAGACGCTGCCTGCGTCGGCGTAGCGAGGCGAGAGAGGGGGGAAGCGGAGGAGAGGGAGAGAGAGGGGGTGACACGCATGCGCAGTGGGGAGTGTGAACGCCGTGGGCAGGGATGCGTAGAGGAGAGAGGGGGGGCGTAGGAGAGGAGAGAGAGGGGGGGGACGCGCATGCGCAGGGGGGAGTTAGACGCCGCGGGCAAGGATGGAGAGAGGGGGGAGTGTAAGAGGGGAGAGAGGAAGGGAGGCGCATGCGCAGTGAGGGTGTGGTTGCCGTGGGGAGGGATGCCTAGTGGAGAGAGAGGGGGAGAGGAGGTTTTTTATTTTTTCTTTAACTGTTTGCGCATGCGCAGTAAGGGGTGGGCACGCGGCACACCACCACCACCACCACCACCACCACCACCACCACCACCACCACCACCGGATTAAGCTTCGCCATAAGATGCTTCACATCTAAAAAAAATTGCTGCAGATCCACGAAGTGAATGCTGATGATGGGGCGAAGCAGTGCATCGTATCATGAATCGTGGCCTTCTGTTTTGTTCTGGTTAACAGCCTTTTATTTTGTTCTTGTTAACCTTTTGCAGTGTCATATGCTTTGATTGATGGGTGTTTAAATGTCGGTGTTTGTACGGTGTTGTGGCCTTTTATTTTGTTTGTTTTCTGTTTTTTTTTAACCATATGCGCGCTATGTACGCTCTGTAGGCGGTATTCCGCACAGATGTTTCGCACCTGCACTTCGACTAGGGTCTACAACGAGCCTCAACAACAACGGTTTTCGTGCGACCATAAGGTGCTTCGCCCCTAAAACCAATTGACGCCTTACTGTCAGGCAACCTCCTCGTCCAGCGGGCCCGGGCTGTCGCAGAGGTTGTCATAGGTGTCCCGGAATAGGGACCCCCCCCCCCCCCTTTTCTTTATTTTTAAATAAAAAAATGTTTTCATCATCCCCAATACCTGGAGATTTCAGCAGCAAGCACACGCAAGACTGCGACAGAAAGACTTCGCATGAAAATTTAAATGCACTGCGCAACAGAACCACCCTAAGGTGTGTAAGCGGAAAAAAATGGCACAGCTTGCATTAAGCAAAAAAAAAAAAACAAAGCTTTCATAAAGTCACGCAAGGCTTGAAACAGCAACGCTGGACGATTTTAAAATCTAATCTGGTTACTTCTATTTGCTAGCCTTTAGATAGATTAGCTAGGCTGTTCATAGGTTGATTCTCAACGCAGAGGTTCGAGTTGAACCACCGACAGTCACAGACATGACATGCACGTCGAAATTCCAGAGGCAAAAAAAACAAAAAAAAAACGGCAGATCCCGCGCACCTGTCATTTATGTTCGTCATACAGTCACGCCGCGCAATACCAATTTTGGTTTATATGAAGCGCCGAGGCGACCTCGGTCGCGCCGGGTGGCCGGGCCGCCGCCACCTTATAGACAAGCTTGAAAAGCGGACTTTTTGCGCCGATCAAGAGTAAACGTGCTGCGATGCTCGCTTGTAACGTGCCTGGGCGCCACTCGAAGTCTCATTAGGGCCCATATTCTGCATCTACAATAAACTTGTAGCTTTGCACTTATTGCTTGATCAGCTGAAGGCAAGAGAGCAATGGTGCAACGCGTCCAGATAATCGCCACGGACAAGCCGGTTTTTTCTGCAGATACGGTAAGTTCGGGGTACGCAGCACAATGTAAGAGTGGTTTCCGAATTGGTCTAGCTGTTCAGCAAGATAAATCGCCTGCGAATTATACTTCGCCCGTGCGTGTCAAGATACGTTCGCACGGATATTGTTCATGGCACTCGAGCTAAGCAGCAGCAGCGCGGGTCGGTCGACTGCGACCATATCAAAGAAAACGTGGCCGCATATAAAGTTACCACGCGCAAAACGTAAACAGGACGCGGATAATTCAAACATCTTCGTAACTCGCCTGACTGTGTCAACCGCTATTGACTCAGGCACGTTGTGGTAAGAGTCTGGTACCCACGATAGAGCACGCTAAGTCGATAAATGTTTCTTGTTCTTGTCTTGGTTGTCCGTGTCTGAGGGCCCAGAATCACTACAACTGGCGATCCTGGCAGGCTTGCCAATTGTAAGGGTTCTTGGGCCCTCAGACGCAGACAACCAAGACAAGGACAAGAAATACATTTATCGACTTGACACACACAAACAATTAGTGCACATATTCTCAATGTCTGAACAACACGGTGCCTCTTCGTACCATCGTGACCTGACAGTCCCACAGCGCTGATCACGCGAGCACTCGGCGCGTCCTCACGATTTGAAAGTCTATCAAGTCCGTCGGGCGCCACTCACAGTCACGGTACCGGTGCAGACGATGATGGAGACGACGCAACCTCGCCACGGGGAGGTGTGCGCTCAGGTTGCACGGGAGCGCACGAGCAGACAACAGGCAGGCTTAAGCTGCGCCCGATGTATCACCGATGCCACGCCTTCAGCCACTGGTTGCGACGGACCCTCTCGGACGTGGCAGCATGGCCACGATCTCAGCACTGGTTGTGCCGGACTCGCTCGGACGTGGCACCGAGGCCACGATCTCCGCCAGTTGAACGGGGTCAGCTGCTCACCCTTGCTGCACGCTCGTTCCCCACAGGAACAGCCCTGCTAGGCCCGGTCCGGTACACTCGCTCATCCTCGGGACACGCCAAGCTCGTCCCGGCTGGTTTGGTAGCACCAGCTCGGTCCCTTTTGGTCCCTCAGGCCGAACTGACTGCTCTCTAGAAAGCTGACCACGTTCTCCCAGCACGTCGATGTTCCGAATCTCGCGTGCGCCAGGTTCTTCGCTCTGGTTTGGTTTGGTTTTCCTCTCCCGCGCACTTCGTCGTCCTCTTCCGTTCGGCGCGCTCTATCGTGGGTACCAGTCTCTTACCACACACGTCTTTACTTCTTGACGCTGGAAGATTCGGTGAGCAAACCGGTTAAGAGGGCTCACCAGCTCCAAAGCAACGCAGATTTGAACTTTTTGTGTCCATAGATGGCATCACTTACACCCCACTAAAAGGAGGGAAGTTAGAGTACACTCTAGGCGTGTAAATGTCACCAGGACATGAAGGTTTTAGTCGTTCCGCGTGCGAAAAGTAGTGCTGCTTGAACCTTGCCCGCGAATACCTCAAAACACGGTGAACGCTTTGTCCAAGCCGTTCCTAGGTGTCCGCCAGCTAAGCCGTAGCAAATGCGGTGGAGGGGCTTCAGCTTTGTCCTCCCCGTACCGTGGGGTTCCAGCGTCTCCGTTTCGCGGCACCCCTCCCGTAGTAACCCAAACAATGGGTAATGATCTGTCTTCACAGTTGTCTGCTGCTTATTGTGAGTGGCTATCGGGCGTTTTCAGCAGCCTGTTTGGGAAAGGTGCGACGCGCAGGTTGCACAGGCGCACCGACGTGACAGTGTGAATAAACTTTCCACTGTGCATAGAAGTGATAGAAGTTTCTCCCCGCCACCGATCACAGCGCATCTTTCTCACTTCGTTCTTTCACTTCGTGATAGAACACTGCACGAGAGTGGGCTTACCTGAAAGCCCCAGCGTACACTGCAGTGAAAAGCGGGCACAGCAACATCGGAGTAAGGCGTAATATGTGCGTTTTCATTAAACATCCTCAATGACATGTCATTGAATAGTATTTACAACGTACTAGATTTATTATTTTAAGGGTGAAGCTCCTTAGGGGCTGGCCTTGTCCGACGATGTACCGGCGTCCACACTCGTATCACAACACCTGCTACACAGCTGTGAAAAAAACGCCTGCGCCGTCCGGCTGTCCGTCCGTGCTTTACACAAGTCGCCGACTTCAACGTAGACCATAGCCTATGCGTAGAAATTATGGACCTTAGACCTAGCTTCTACCACTCGTCATTATTCACTTCGTGGAGATGCGTGGATTTTTTTTTAACACAGAACCATCTCGCCACTATTCCCAATAGACTATGCCGTAAAAAGCAACTTTTATAAAAAAATAACGTTTTTTTTTCAGCACTGCTTACGTTATTTTATCTCTGAAACAATTTCATAAGGTTTTTTGCATCTACACATTTAGGTGAATAGATAAAATTGCTACTTTGAGTACATGAGATTGCGTTTCTCCTTGTTTTATAATTGAAGAAAATAAATTGATTTAAGCTCTGCGCGTACGAAAACCTAATGTTGTTCGGTGGCACAAAAAAGATTAGTAGCGCGTGGAATATGTATATATATATATATATATATATATATATATATATACACAGCATGTTTGGCCACGAAAAAAAACGAGGATAATGTTGATCGAGGATACTGTTTAAAAATTGCATCTAAGGTGGTCGAGCGTGAAGGCCGGGTCAGTTGGCGGGGAATGACCCGAGTTGCCAAGTTGTGAAGGGCACGTGTCGTGTCATACACTTGACAGTGGCCGCTCAACATAAAAAAATCGTTTCTTTCCAAAGACCAAAGCTTGTTCTGATCTACGCATGCGTATTTGGCGCCTTGAAGAACCAGTTCGCGGTAGCCGATCGCGCTATTACATCCTAAAATCCAGATTTGCCTGCTTTCCTATGACGGTTCTAAACAGCCAGGATGTCGTGCTTCTGCGTATTCCTGACCGACAGAACTGCGTGAAAGTACACGAGTCTCTTGGCTAGTCTGCTGCAGAAGCCGCCGCTGCCCCCCGCAGCAGCAGCAAATTCCTGTGAGCGCTGAATAGGACGATTAGCTATGGACAAGGACTAGCTAAGGACAGGGGAAACGCGGCTTTGTGGTTCGGTCGCACACCTGCATCAGCCTCCCATTCCACTTCATTGTCGCGGGGAACACGCTCGGGAGCAGAAGAGGCAGCACCCCCCCCCTCCCCCCACAAAAAAAAACGAAACAAAGAAAAAAAGTACCCAAGCTTGTTCAAGCTCACTCAGCAAGTCCCTTACTTTTCTCCGCTGCACACGAATACAGACATTTGAGAGGTTGGTGGTAGAGTGTAGGATCGCGGAATATAGGTGATACCAGGGGGGAGCCACGTCGCGCCTCTTAAATTTGGCGCGAATTTTAAATCCAGACTAAAGGTACATACAACACTTTCAAAGCCTGTAAAATGGAAACCAGAGGCTTGACATGCATGACAATTATACCATAACAACAAGGAAATAAAAAGGGAGGAAATGTTGCGGACGAAATTTAGATAACTAAGCTATTTTCTTCAGGAGACAACTAGAAAGAGCGAGACGTTAAAAAATACCATTTTTCTGGATATTTGCCTCTGGTTTGTAAAATAATGAAAGCCTGAGGAAAATATCTGTCCGCAATATTTCCTCCATATACTAAAAAAAGAATGCAGTGCCAAAAACCCCGTGTAAATCTGACCAAATTTGGGCACGCTAGGGCTCCTCAAAATGCGCATGTATTCTCTATGGGAGCTCACGCTGGTGAGCCCTCTGTACGGGGGAGCGGGTCATCCTCGTCTCTCGCATTAAGAGCCGTCCGCCCTGTCATTCTCGTCTTGGAATTTTAGCCTTCCATCACTGAGGCAGCAATAGCACAGTGCCGACGGAGAACAGCGAAGCTGCGGCGCCAAACATTTTTGGAGAAGCGGTCGCGGGCTTCGAAAACAACCGCTTTCGACTACAAGCAAAATGTACTAAACCTGCAACCGTGAAGATCGACGCTAAGTGTAGGCTTCCAACACCTTGCATCTTCTGTAAAGTGCAACGGCTGCATAAAAATGCGCATTAGCAACTCCAGCCGGCTCTGTAAACAACGTGGTCCTATGGGTGCCGATGCAGACGACGCGAGACGACGGCGTGACTAAAGAATCTCAGTAGCCTGTACGAAAGCACGGGACTTCCGCCACACTTTTCGCTGTGCAGCTCGCATAGCGAGGGCCGCTCCTTAGCTTTCCTTCCTCCATGTTCCACAATGACCTTTTGCAAGAGTTGCAAAGCCCCAATCAAAGAATTAACTGTGGCCAGAATGGAGCTTCTAGCTTGCTTAATCGCATCAAGACTGTTCGAGCACGTCAAGCGGTCCATTCTTAACTCCTTCAGCAGCGTGTACCTGTGGACAGACCCTATGATAGCGCTTGATTGGATAAGAGGTAACAGCCATCGTCGGAAGCAGTCTGTACGCCTTCTAGTGGACGAGATTCAAGCTGCTACAAACATTTGGTGGAAACATTGCCCAGGGAAGGAAAACCCTGCAGATATGATCACCTGGCGATCTAATGCTAGCAGCTCGCATCTACAGAATTGGGGTGGCATGGACTTCGTGGCTACTTAAAGGCACTGAATACTGGCCTCAGCAAGTGCGAGTAACTTCGGACCTATCGACCAAAGAAGACAGAGAACCACGCCACATAGAAGTGCACGAAGTACTGACTACACTGATTACGACATCCAATTTAACGCAACCAATTATTCTTGTCGCTAATTACAGTTCTATAAGTCGTTTACACCGGACCACTCCGTGGGTCTTGCGATTCGTCAGCAAGCTAAAGCATGACAGCAGTGCAACAGAATTTCTCACATCCCATGAAATAGCTGGCGCCGAGATGTACTCGTTGCGCCGAGTCCAAGCAGAAGCCTTTTCGGAAGAGTTACGGGCAATTCGAAGCCGCGAACAGCCCTACGTGATGTCACCTCTGCGCAATACCTGGACTTTCGTAGAGGACACTTCACGCGTGACAGTATGTCTTCACTACAGTCAAAAACCTTATTCCGATCGACATCCAGTCATTCTTCCGAAAAAATCATCGTTTCTCGGAACTCATACTTTCTCAGCACCATCGCAATGTCTTACACGCTGGTGTACGAGACTAACTCGTCGACTTACGCGAACAGTTTCGGATTCTGCAAGCATGACAGCTAGCCAAGAATGTAATCAAGGAATGCGTTGTGTGTTATCGTCAACAGGCCAAACTATTCCAGGAAGAAACCTCTCCTTTACCTCCCGACAGAGTTAATACAGCCGAACCATTTCAAGTAGTGGGAATAGACTTCGCCGGACCGCTATTCTTCAAGGCCGCACGATCGTTTAAGAAAGCGTACATTGTACTCTTCCCCTAAGCGGTCATCAGAGCTATTCACCTCGAGCTGGTTGAAGACATGTCTGCTTCCAGCTTTCTGCATGCCTTTCGCAACTTTGTGTTTCGAAGAGGATTCCTCTGACCATATACTCCGGCAACGCTCTCACACTTTCAAAGCAAGACAGCACTGTTCAACATCTAAAAAAGAAAAAAAAAAACACAGCATATCCACGGAGTGAATGATAATGAGTGGGCGAAGCTGCGGAGGTTCATCGGTAAACCGTGAATCTTCCGTGAATTCTGCCCGGTACATCATCACCGACGTGAGATCGGGCGCGTTTATACTAAAGGGTCGATGAAAGTTATGGTGACTGAAGCAATCATGGTTACACCGTGAAATCTTCAGTGGTTTCGCCCAGCAGTAATCAAAGCGATAGTGTGTGTAAAATTTTATTCAAACTTCAACGACCGGTCGTCGTCCATAGTCCGCCAAGCAGCACGATCCGGCAAGCGCACTCGTACGGTGGTCCGCGCAATCGAAGAGCAGCTGCACCGCCAACGCCATCTAGCGTACCTTCACCCAACCGCCATATTGTACGCATGTCTATAGGACAGCGCCCTCTCGGAAACGAGACGAGAACTGGAGATGACGACGCCATATCCACGGAGTGAATGATGCTGAGTGGGCGAAGCTTCGGAGGTGCGTCGGTAAACCGGTAATCTTCCGCAAATTCTGCGCAGTACATCATCAACGACGTAAGATCGGGCGCATTTATACTAAAGGGTCGATGAGAGTCATGGCGACTCGCAGCTCACTTTAATTTTACATGTACATTGTGAATTTTTTTTATTCTTTAATCACGCACAGGAGACATCTCACAAAGGCACTGCCTTGGAGGTCGAAATCCAGTGCCTACTGGCTACTCAGGATGCATGGATCACCGAGAACCGCCGAGGTGATACCATAAGGAGCTTCGCCCCATATATATATATATATATATATATATATATATATATATATATATATATATGTGTGTGTGTGTATTCATCATATACAGGTACCGCCATCTAGCGGACATTCCAAGAACTAAACGAGAGGTGGCTACCTACTACATACATCGAGGACGCACGACCGACGGCTTAAGGAGCTTCGCCCCTAAAAAGCATACGGTCGGGAAGAAGTCACGAACACTTTTGCAAACAGCAATATTGAGTGGAAGTTTATCATCAAGCGAGCACCGTGGTGGGGAGGATTCTATGAGCGTCTGGTCAGATCCGTCAAGCTAACATTGAAGAAAAGCGTCGGACAGCATAGCCTCACGATGGACGATTTTGTCACGACTCCAGCGGAAGTTGAGGCCGTGCTAAACTCCAGGCTAATCACGTACGTTTCAAGTGACGTCCGAGATCCGGAGCAGCTCACACCAGAGCATTTCCTCACAGGAACACGGCTGGTCTCGATTCCAAGCGCTAAGTCGTCCGAGCTGCCCTCAGTGTCATCACACCAATTGAACCAATTATGGAAGCACAGACATGGCAATCTAGAAGCCTTTCGCAACGATGGGCAAAAGAATACCTTCAAGAACTACGATAATCCCGTCAGCAAAAGCCAACTGCCGAGGTGAACGTTGGAGACGTCGTACTTCTTGAAGACAGCCCAGAACCGCGCCAACTGTGGAAGCTAGCCAGAGTGACCGAAGTCAACGCCGGTCACACTGAAAAAATAAGATCATGCGCTATCAGACTTGCAGACGGAGAGCATCTGCAACGACCCACCAAGTTTCTCTACCCTTACGAATTTCACCAGCTTCCATGAGCTTTTTTTGTGCGGGGCAGGTTGTTGCAACATCCGAGGAAGAAGTAGTTGCTGCGATCACGCGCGGCTCGAGGCCTCGACACACGTTCTTTGCCTGTTTGACCAGCAGGTCAAGGATGAGTTTTCTACCACATTAAAGTTTTTAAGTTCTCTACCAAAGGCGTTTATCTCTTCAACCACTCAGCAGGTTGATCAGCTTTTCGACCACAAGAAAATTGCCTACACCCGTTCAATTCCTCCGGGTCAGACGATAAACACTGAGCACTACAGAAGTGTTTTGTGTACACTCATGAAAGAACATATCTCACGAAAAATGCACCAACTTTTGGGAAGTTGGAAACTTCACCACAATCACGCAAGGGCTCTCGTTACCAATACTTTGGTCCAATGTCTTTATCGCAAGAACATGTCAACAATCACTCGCCTACCCTATAGTTCTGACCTAGCCCTCTGGGACTTTGCGTACCTGGCCCCCTGGACTTAACTTTCAGAAGCGAGCTTGCACCATGTGTCGCAAAATAAATCATCAGATTATTTTACAGAAAGAATTAGTTGATGGGCTATTTGGTACATGGCTTGATATATACATATATACTGAATATTTTGCCGCGCTAGGAAACGAGGACAAAGAAGACACAAACTACACAGACTTGCGCTGACTTCCAACTGATATTTATTAGATGTGAAGCATCTTATGGCGAAGCTTAATCCGGTGGTGGTGGTGTGCGGCGTGACCACCCTTACTGCGCAAACCCTTTCAAAAAAATATATAAATAAAAACCTCCTCTCCCCCCTCTCTCTCCTCTAGGCATCCCTCCCTGCGGCAACCACACCCTCACTGCGCATGCGCGTCCCCCCCTCTCTCTCCTCTCCTACGCTCCCCCCCTCTCCTCTAGGCATCCCTGCCTGCGGCGTCCACACTCCCACTGCGCATGCGCGTCTCCCCTCTCTCCTCTGCTACGCTCCCCCCCTCTCTCGTCTCGCGACGCCGACGCAGGCAGCGTCTGCTAGCGAGTTTCTTGGTTGAAAAAACCGACTGCTCGCGCTGCACAACCGTTCACTGGCCACCCCGTATATATGGCAGTGGATCTTGACCTGCAAGGTGGTGCCGGTGGGAGATTTCTCCTGTGCGTTGTTGAACAATAAAAATTCGCAGCGTGCGCGTTAACTAAAAGCGGACTGCGGCTCTCTGTGTCCAGTCGGAGTCTTTTGTCTCTCATTGCCCATTAGCAGCGATTGGCATGTTCCAGTAGGAAACACCGCTCCATCACTGCGTGCTTTGCACCTCCCCAGTTTTCTCTCCTGCGCAACTCTTCGATGAGCGCCAGCGTCAACGCCGCCGCCAGTGTAAGCGTTAGCACCCGCTGCTTCACATCTACACATGGTTCCCTTTAGCGGGAGATGGTGTAATTTTTTGAAAAGGACGAAGCCAGTTTATTTATACATGCGCTCATGTTGTCAACGTTCTGAAAGGCAATCAGAGATGACCGAACAAAAACTGCATTTCTTTGTCAGATATGTACAAACTTGGAGCACTTACGCAGTTGAATCCTGATTTCCTAATGTGAGCGGCCTCTATTATTTCTCTTTCTGTTTTTGTTTTTGCTCGCTTGATAAAGGTGGCACGATCAAAATGTGGTTTCTTAGCGCTGCAAAATACTCAGTATATATTTTACAGGGTCTTTGTCAGGGCCTGTGACTGGGGTTCTGTCATTTAGGAGTGGTGGAGTGATCATCGCCGCTCCTTAGGTGCTGCCTGCTCCACTGGACCAGTAGCGGTGTCCATTGCCTCTCGCGAGGAGCCGGACAGTCGCTCTAGCGAGCGGTGTGTGCGCCGTGTAGACTTCGTCACGAAGGATGAAAGCATAGAGCTCACCAATCCAGTGGTCCGCGGCCCCGCTTGAGCTTTTGAACAACCCTAGTGACTCCCAGAAATTGCAGAGGCCTCCGGTGTGGCCGACTTGAGCGAGGGCAAGCCAGTCTTGGCTGCTTCCACCGCGGGGGCAGGTGGCGATCGGCGATCGCCCGACACACTGCGCGTGGCATCGGCGGCCGTATGGACTACTTCGGAGAAAGATCATATTTGTCCGCGAAAAATCGTGAGACGCGCTGTCGGGCTTCCCGGAAGCTGACGTTCTGATGTACTTTAATAGTGAGAACGTCATGTGCTTCCGTCCAGACAAGGAAAAATTTAGAATTCGCTGTATGGGGGCCATCGCCGTTCGCGCAGTAGGCCTCAGCCTTAGCACTCTAGTCGACAGTGTCCTGTAGAAGGGCAATTCCACGCCAAACGTCCCAGCCATTCTGGCGACCATCTCAGATGTATTCGAAAAAAATCGTGCTCATTCGCTGCATTGAAAACAATGAATTGCTACAGTATTAAGAAGAAAAAGATTTTTTGGTCACGTGGGTGCCTTCCGAATTTCCCAGAATGTCCTCTGGGTTTTGTTTGTGAGAAAATTTATTCTAAGAGTTTAGTTTCTTGTTTCTACACCAAATTTGGTTTACATATTAAGCAAAGGCGTTAGTGTAAGGTGTTTGAAGCTCAATAATATTAGTGTAGGTTTTCTGCATTATAAACTTCCAAGAATTTAGCCAAAATGTTCTATGTTTGCATTTTTTCTATTGCAAGATTGCGCCTTGTATGAATATCTGAGTCATGAATACGTATTGTACGGAAGGTATATCTTGCGCAAAAAATATTTTCAGACCCCTAAAGTTTCTAAACTTCACGGGAAAAATCACGAATTTCAGGAAATCGTAATTTTTATACACATTGTGACGCAATTTGCACCTCGTGGTGCTCCAACTAAAAATCAGCTTTATGCCTCAATCGAAAGCAAATGAACAGTTCTTTTTACATGGCAAGTTTTATCATTAAAATTTTTGTTTGACGGGTGGCTTCTTGGGCGCAACTCGCTCAACAAGCCACTCTTCTAAAAATCCAATTGCGCGAAATCAGCTCAACTCCTAAGATCTTGTTTATTCAGGACAAGGCGAAGCCATGCACGGCTAGGCATGGAAAAGGCCGAAGCCCTCTGGTCTGTTATGTCGCAACACACCAAACGCCTGCGGAAACAGACGCCTCTGCTCGTAAAATAAAATTTTGGCCCCATGGAAACATTCCAAGGACTGTTTTCAGTATTATTCATCAGTGGAACAAATTATAGAACGTGAACGTCAGTGCATTTACACACAAACATTCATTAGCATGCAAATACGTCCGACGCACGAATCGAGCTCGCGACTACACGTTCTGAAAGCAGACACGACAAGGCTGCCCTAAAGTGCCACCACACGCTTGCTTGCACAGGGTTATACAGTCGAACCCACTTATAACGATACCTGTTTTAACAATATAAGGGTTATAACAATGAGAAGCTGCTGCACCGTCAACTTTTGTGTGTTTTCTATAACTCGCTTACAGCAATGCACGCATGCCGCATTATCGGTTATAACAATGAATTATGGCTGTTGGGTCTCCATGCCGAAATGTAATAGAACACCAAATACTTGAAAAGAATTACGATAAAACGGCAGCGCGCACCGGGTTAAGACACATACACCAAACACAAAAGGACGACACAAGCGCTGAGTCGCTTGTATCAGCGCTTGTGTCGTCCTTTTGTGTTTCGTGTATGTGTCTTAACCCGGTGCGCGCTGCCGCTTTATCGTAATTATGACCAACCAACTAGCCCACAAGTATTTTAAACTTGAAAAGAAAGAAGAAAACGAGGAATTCTCGCTACTGAACACCCGCTGACACCCCAACTTTCCCCCAGCAGCCCTTCAGATTTACGGTATACTTCACCGCACAGCGCTGAAGTGCTACGGCAAAAGAGCCAGGGCACGGGCCAGTTGGTTGTACATAGTGTAAACTTTTTGCGCGCTACAAGGAAACAAAATCGACGAAGAAAGTACGATACGGGACAACACAAGCGCTTGTGTTGTCTCGTATCGCTCTTTCTTCGTCGATTTTGTTTCCTTGCAGCGCGCAAAAAGATTAACGCTACGGCAAAGCTGACTTTCAAAATGTGCTACGGCGTGGCAGCGGCGGTGATTTCGTTAATGCACTTTCGGACATGCAATTTGAGTAAAAAGTTGAGTCTTCGAAAAGTTTCAGCGTTGAAAACTTCTCATGTTGCGATACATTAGTTCTAAAGGCTAGTGGTGGTCCCGTGAAAGCGTCCAAATTTTCAAGCATGTCCGAAAAATCGGCAGCCTCGTTATCCTTATGATTGATGTCTGTTGGCATATCCCGTCCGATATTATAGTTTTCTGACAACAGTCCGCAGTGCTATATTGCTTTTTCGAAGCGAAGCTCCTTAGGCTCACATGATGTCCGTTGTCGCCGTCGTCGTCGTAGGTCCCCGTCGGAACATCTACGGCGCCGCTCCGAAAGCCTCTCTCAGCAAGCGTATCGATCAAGGTCATGACGTCGTGCGCAAAACCCTTCGTAGAGCGCACCCAGCACGCACACCGACGGCGCACAGTGTTGCGCTGCGGCGGAGCCACTCCGAAACCCCTCTCCGAGAAAGCGCACGACGTCATGTGCAGAACCGTTCGAACAGCGCACGCAGCGCACATAGCGACCACGCTCAGGTGTTGCGCCGGCACAGCGCCGCTCGTACCTAGAGCGCGCATACAAGCCGTGTACAGTGCGCTGCATTGCTCGCAAGCCGCTCGTACTTAAACGGTGCAGCGCTAGCACACCGATCGATGGCGTTACACTTAGTTAAATAAAATGACGTAGACTGGCTTCCAAGGAGCTTCGCTCCATCATCAGCATTCACTTCGTGGATCTGCAGTAATTTTGCTTTCCACAAACAGCGTGGGCTTAACATGGTAGAGCTAGAGTTACGGATCCCATAGCTTGACCTGCTCGTTCGGTGGATTATCACACTCATCTTTCCGCTGAGCGAGCCTAGATGAGTGATGCTGCTATCTATAGCGCATGACAATACAACGCCGTCGTGAAGCCCGAAATCAAGGAGCGCAATATTAAAAGAAACATGGCTGATCCCTCTGCCACAGGAATCGGTATACCACGAAAGAGAAACGTGTCTTCACAGCGGTAGTTGAGCGTTTATTTTATAGATTGTTTCGCCACAAGGCCGAATGAATGAATGCTAAAGCAACAAATTGTAATGTTACGCGAAGAACGGCAAGCATCTCGAAACTTCGTGCGCGCACCTAAAGCAGAAAGGACGCACGAAATGAGCATACGCAGGACGAGCGCGGACTAACTGTCACAGCTCGACACCTAGAGCGCGCTGCTCTAACACAAAGAGAGACGCACAAAACGATCACACTAGTATACACAGGACGAGCGCGAACAACTGTCACATTTGTTACTTCGTATGTGAGCAGCGCGCTCCTTTCGTAAACGCGGCCGCTGCGGCGAGCGAAGTGACCTTCGTGCACTCTTTAACCACTGTAACTTCAAAGCAAACTTGCGGCGGAAGCACAAGACGTACAAAGCACCCGAATCACGATATAAGCGCGCACGCACGAGCGACCACACCCTGTGGAGGCGCGCGCGCTTCGCAACGAGAGGGGCGACGGCCTTTAGAGCGCCCCCTCCGCGCCAACTCGCCAGTAATGATGAAAACGCGCTGAAGTAGCCAAGCTCTGAGGGCCGCCAACAATATATGGTGTATATAAATAGCTCACCGTTAGTAAGCTGGAGAACGGACACTATGTGGCTTAGTGGTTTCGCGCCGCGCGCTGCGGAGCGAGAGGTCATAGGTTCGACGCCCAGAGATGGAACTTTTAGGGGCGAAGCACCTTAAGCCGTGGGTCGTGCGTCCTCGATGTATGTAGTAGGTAGCCACCTCTCGTTTTAGTTCTTGGAATGTCCGCTAGATGGCGGTACTTGTATATGATGAATATATGTAGGGGCGAAGCTCCTTATGGCATCACCTCGGCGGTCCTCGGTGATCCATGCATCCTGAGTAGCCAGTAGGCACTGGATTTCGACCTCCAAGGTAGTGCCTGTGTGAGATGTCTCCTGTGCGTGATTAAACAATCAAAAAAATTGACAACGTACATGTAAAATTAAAGTGAGCTGCGAGTCGCCATGACTCTCATCGACCCTTTAGTATAAATGCGCCCGATCTTACGTCGTTGATGATGTACTGCGCAGAATTTGCGGAAGATTACCGGTTTACCGACGCACCTCCGAAGCTTCGCCCACTCTCCAGTATAAAACAGCTCTAAAAGACGGGACGAAGAAAGGACACAAACCTTTCCTTTCCAGCGCCGTGGTTTGTGTCCTTTCTTCGTCCCGTCTTTTAGCGCTGTTTTATACTGGAAATCATGAACCAACCAGTCCAAATGCGTACCCTATTCGCCCACTCATCATCATTCACTCCGTGGATATGGTGCCGTCATCTCCAGTTCTCGTCTCGTTTCCGAGAGGGCGCTGTCCTATAGACATGCGTACAATATGGCGGTTGGGTGAAGGTACGCTAGATGGCGTTGGCGGTGCAGCTGCTCTTCGATTGCGCGGACCGCCGTACGAGTGCGCTTGCCGGATCGTGCTGCTTGGCGGACTATGGACGACGACCGGTCGTTGAAGTTTGAATAAAATTTTACACACACTATCGCTTTGATTACTTCTGGGCGAAACCACTGAAGATTTCACGGTGTAACCATGATTGCTTCAGTCACCATAACTTTCATCAACCCTTTAGTATAAACGCGCCCGATCTCACGTCGGTGATGATGTACTGGCAGAATTCACGGAAGATTCACGGTTTACCGATGAACCTCCGCAGCTTCGCCCACTCATCATCATTCACTCCGTGAATATGCTGTGTTTTTTTTTCTTCTAGTTTTTTCTTTGCAATCTGTTTATATTTTACAACGTCATATCCGTGATGGAAGTACGTCAGTGGAGCCGTGGTGGACCGCGGCATAAAACACTGTCGTGTTAAAAAAAAGGCCCTTCAGCGACGCTCGCGTTCACGGACAAGCGCGTGCTGGCGCTCCAAAAGTGCAGTCTGCTCGGCGTCCGTGGCGGGAAAGGAAAGGTTTATTTATGATGCAGTGGCGCCCTCTCCCGTCCTCCTCACTCTCACATCATTCCTCATCACCCTCACTGCCCCTTTCCAGCCCCTTGCTATACTACACTATACAAAACTATGCTATGAGCTGCCTTCTCTTCCACCTTCCCTTCCTCCTCACCCTCACTTTCTTTTCCACTTTCATACTGCTCTACACATGCATATTCTATGCTTTGCCCTTCCATTCCTCCTTTTTCTCATCCTCAAATCACTCCACCTCACCCATGCTGTAGTATACATGGCTACGCATGCTCAACCTTCCCTGTCATTCCTTGCATCCCACCCCCACGTGTCTTCTCCACACCCTTACTTCCTTTTTTTACCCGCGTTCTAAAGTACATAGTAAAAGCTCGTTAATTAGAACTTGAAGGGGACTATAAAATTGTTCCAATTAAACGGAGTTTGAATTAGTGGGCAGGCGCTACAGAAAGAACGGACATCATGCCACACTGCGCGAGCAGAGCAAGGAAATCCCCTCTGGACTCGTTATCGCAAATTAGGCGCTACTAGACATTTGTGGCAGGTGATATTGTAAGGCTCATGGAGCTCTAACAGCAAACAGAAATGAATTGATCAGTTAGTGATACGCAAAAAGAAACGCCCACATGCACTCATGTGAGCTGTAAGCCTTAATGTCGAAATATATGACGGCTTTTTTGTCCAAAATAGGTTTATTTACATGGCAGAGATAACGTAGTCAAAATTAAAAGTAATCAGTAATTTGCCTTTCTTTGTGGACGCAATTCCATGAGCATCGTTTGCAGCTTGCTTAAGAGCTCCAGCGGCGTGTCCGAGTTATCTTCTGAAAAATGATGCTGTTTCGTTGATTTGCATCTCTAGTAAATATGGTTTTGTTTGTTTTTTCCACATATTGTGATCACTATGGGCCGACTTCTGCGAGGAGTGATGAAAACCAGAGGCTCCCAGTTCGAATTAACTGTTGTGGATACCGACTCGTTCGGATTATCGGGAGTTTTTCCCCACAGAAATACACAGGGCTTTGCCGGGATCAGGGCGTCAGTTCGAATTGACTGTAAGTTCAAATCAACCGGGTTCGAATTAACGATCTGTTAGTGTACTCTGCATGGCTGATATATTTCACCCTCCCTCCTTTCCCTCCTCTTCCCCATCACTTTCCTTACACATTCTCTTGCCATATTGTACTGTACACGGCCCTGCTATACAATACCCTCCCCTCTTCCTTTCGCTCCTCACGCTTACATCACTCCTCCTCACCCTCACTTCCCATTCCCACCCCTTGCTATACTATACTACTCATAGCTCTGATATACTATGCTGGCTTACACCTTCTCTCTGCTCTCTCTTCCACCCCTTCCCTTTCCTAACCCTGTGTAGCCGGTCAGAAAATTGATACAGGCCGATCTTTCACCTTTTCTCTCCTAATAAACCTCTCTCCCTCTCTTTCTTTCCTTCTTCCAATCCTCATTCTCATCCTCACCCTGACATCGCTCCTCACCCTCACTTCCTTTCCCTCATCCTTGCTACATATGGCTATGCTATAGATGGCTATGTATACATGTTTTTTTTTTCTGCGTAACGTCATACATGGCTATGCTATGCTTTACCCTTTCCCCTTCTCCTTTACGTTCTCCTAATCCCCACTTCTCTTTGCCACACCTTTACTATAAAGGGCTATGCTATACATGCATTTGCGCGCGTGACCCTATACATGTATATGCCATGCTTTAACCTACACCCTTCTCCCTTTGCTAATCCTCACCATCACTTCCTTTTCGACCTCCTTGCTACGTATGGCTATGCTATGCATGATTTGACCTGCGTGACGCCACGCGACATCAGATGACAGCATACTCCGTTGTTATTTTAACACGAAAGTGTTTTATGCCGGGGTCCACCAAGCATATCCGTTACGGATATGACGTTGATATAATTAACGCTACTAAGTGAGAAAGAAAAATAAGTATGAAAATGTTACCCCGCCGGGAATCGAACCTTTGACTCCCTCGCCCGCGACGGTAAGCGCCCGACGCTCTACCGACTGAGCTAAAGAAGCAGACGGAGAACACGTTACTAACGCGCCTTATATCTCCCACGCAATCTCTCTCGCCCGGTGCTCTCTGTTGGCGGCGGCGGGTGGTGCCGCCGTCTGTGAGCGATAAAGAGAAGTTATGCGGCACGACATTAGCACCGATAGAGAATGATCCGTCGACGACGCAGTTATATCATAGCGTCTGAGATTGCGTGCCGGCGCGCAATCTCCGAATCTCGGAGGTCATGGTGAAAGCGTCTCGATAGCAGCAACAAACGCTGCCCGCCTGCCCGCGCCAGCATCGGGGAGTCGCCCTAGACGCAGTTATGTGTCACTCTAGCCTTTTGCTTCGTGTTATCATGTGGCGGCTCGTTGTCGAAGTAGTGCGCTTCCACATGCACCAACGGTGTTTCGCAGCCGACTACTTCAAGTGCGATATCACCGACCAATTAAACTGCTGCAGTAAGCGGTGCAGAAAGGCAATGATGTCGACGGACGAATGTAGTGCCTTGGTGGAGCGAGACGGAGGTCAGCGGGACGCCGAACGCCTGCGCGCGTTCGCGGCTGAAGCTCTGCCTCCCGTGTTGACGAAGCGCAGTGCGGTAGTGTAGGCAGGAGCACAGGCGTAGGTTACCGCATCCCTCAGGAGAGCACGCCGTGCCGTTTCTCTCCTTCAGTGACGACGCTTTGAAGAAATGCACAGTACCAGTGTTTATTACGTGCTTGTTGATGTCATCTTTGCGCGCGATTCGTGATACGCTGTGTCCAGGTATAGGTTAAAAAGTTCAACTACCACAACGGTTAAATCATGATCATGGGCGTTAGTCGTCGCGATGGGGATGTGCCACTAGGCGTCGACGTGGGCGCATCCACGTCAAACGGTGCTATAGGTGTAAAACAGCAATAGACGTTGTACGAACTCTCATTATCACTACACAATACGCACTACTTCTTTGAAGACACTTTTCACTTTCGTGTTATACCGATTCCTATGACGGAGGGATCAGCCATGTTTTTTTTCCTATTCCTCACTCTCACTTCCCTTTCCCGCACCCTTACTACACCACACAATACATGGCTATGCTATTCATGGTTTTACCTGCGTGACGCCAAGCGGTGACATAAGATGACAGCATACGAGGAGAACATACACGCCACCTCCTTTCCTTCTTTCCATCCTCCTCACCCTCAGATAGCTTTTCCTCAGCATCACTTCCCTTTCCCGCCCCTATCCAATACATGGCTATGCTATGATTACTATGCTATACATGGTTTTGCCTGCGTTACGCCAAGCGACGTGAGACAACGATGACAGCTTACGCCAGCCCAGGGCCCCCAAAGTGCTCCGGACTTTGGGGGCCAGTAGGTGTGTCCGCACACGCCGAGTAGAGTGTGCGGACACACCTTTCAACGTAATCTGCACTTTTAAATGAAAGAACATATTTTGAAGAAAGTTGAACACAATGAAACAATGATTGATATTTTCGTGGATTTCACAAAGGCTCTTGACCGTTTCGATCAGGACATTTTAATTAAGTACTTAATTGTTATGGCTTTCAACGATATAGAAGAGATGTACTAAAGTTCGAGTTGAATAATCAGAGACGCTCAATATTAACAAATGAACAGCCCATCAAAGGATCTTATTAAACTACTTCCTTTTCAGCATTTTATTATCTATCAATACGTATGTCATCTGCTAAATTTATAACACATGTCGGTGGCGCGAGCACGCATATTTTTACGGTAATAATTACACGTAATACTGCACACCATCAAACCTTTTACCCCGCTGCCACCTGGTATCTTTCAGAAGCATTGCATTTTTTTCGCGTCACATATTACGAACGGAAACGACGCATCCATCTGAGCTATCTGAAAACCACCTCAGGCGATGCTGTTGGAATAAAAACATTTATGCGTTAAAGGCACACCGGAGAGACGTGCGGGCCGAGTCCACTGACCTCCAATGCGAATAAATCACGCACGCTGAGCATCGGAAGTTAAAGAAGTGACTGATGTAGTTGTTCTGTGCAAACACATGACGAAGAAGACCATATTTTGTAGACAAGACAAAATTGGAACAGAAAAAACAACCCGCAGTTTCTGAGACCCGCTATACACGACTGCGAAAGAAAAGAAGGAAAAAAAACTTAGAGAGGTCTTAACAAAGAGGTCAGACACCGCAATATATTATACAGTGACGCAAGTAACTGCTTATGGCGTCCGCGGTAATGCGTAGGAGCTCCCAGTTCCCTTTCGACGGTCAGCCCTGGTCACATAGAATAAGCCCGATTCTGTCAGTTAAACAATATGATGTATTCAGTGGCCTGTATAATCGTGGGCATCATATCAAGCTTGGAGTTTGTGCATTGGTAAGCTCAATTATATTCCACAAAGCTCGCTTTCCGTTGAAGCCAGTTTGTGAAGGATGAAGTTTAATGTTCGCTCGGCCTCCAGGGTACCAGGTTGTAATTGTGCCAAAATAAGTTCGCCATTCGGCATATAAAGTTGCACGCATAAAACTCACAAAACCGTATGTCGATAGGCAGAATCCGGAAATATAAATGCTTTAGGCTTTCATTTACCATGAAGTATCGCGTGTTCTTTTTTTTTATTTATTGTAGCCCAAAAATTAAACTTTGGGTGACTTTCGCAAGCTGTTGCCCATATGTGCATTATATATATATATATATATATATATATATATATATAACGTGTACGCATATTTGGAATATTTAACGTTGACCACTAATTCTCGATTGTACACGAATATGCATTTTTCGTTCTCATTCTATCTTCAAACATTACATTGAGTAGTCCCAAGCGCGAGTACATTAGTATGGTTTTCAAATACGTCACATTTTCTTCTGGAACGCTTTTTAAGCTTTATTCTTCAATGTTATTGAACGTAAATGCTCCCCCCTTCCCCGACAAGTCTTCTCCTTATGGACTCACAGAAGACCTCGACGTAAATAACTGTTGCCACAAGTTTGCTCGGTTTCTCATTATTCTTTCAATCTTTCTTTTCTCCTTTTTCTAGAAAAGCCTGAAGCCTTCCTCGCAGTTAACCGTCCTGCCATTGCGACCTTGTCTTCGTCTTTATCTCTGGCTCTTGTGTCCGCTGCCACCCGGAAGATTGTTTTTTTTTCTCTAGCTCCACAGGTTCTTCAGGGCCGCTGTTCTTGACTCCTCTAATAGCACGGAAAGAGTGTGACTACGCCAGGACCACCAGCAGAGTGACTCTGTTCCAAGAGGAGGTGAACGCCACTGCCCACTCTGGGTTCATCACTGTGAATGAGGCGCTGGGAAGTCATCTTTTCTTTCTTTACATACGAGCCCAGGTAAATATCTGCAATTATTGCTTTCTTTCGCGTTGAACTTTGTACTTTCTTGACAGTCGCGTATGAACTTTTGACGTCATTTCCGTGACGGAAATACGTCACTGAATTCTTGGTGGTCCCCGGCATAAAACACTTTCCTGTTGATAACACCTACGGTTTTACGTCCCAAAACCACGATAAGATAATGAGAGACGCCGTAGTGGACGGCTCCTGAATTCGCTACCACCTGGTGTTCTTTAACGTGCACTGACATCGCACAGTACAAGGATTTCCACCATATATATGGCCTCCATCGAACTGCAACTGCCGTGACCGGGATCGAACCCGCGACCGTCGGGTGAGCAGCATAGCACTAAAACCACTGCTGCATGGCGGCGGAAATAAATTAATCAATACTACACTGTAGTTTAAAAAGCAACAAATGTATGTCCCCTTTGCTTTCCTCGGCTTAATTACCTGTTGCGTTCATTTGGTTGTGGCTAAAAAAAAACGAGACACTCGAACCATTCCCTTTCTTTTGCGATTTCACAGGAACACACACCGACCACTCCGCTCATGCTTTGGACGCAGGGAGGTCCAGGACTATCCTCCCTGTTCGGACAGTTTCTCGAAATCGGACCGCTGGCCATCGACGACAACGGAAGATTGCGCAAGCGGCTACGGACCATTCAAGACAGCGTGAGCGTCATCTACCTCGACGTTCCCGTCGGTTCAGGCTACAGTTTCACCAAGGGCGTCACGGGTTACGCGCGGAGCCTGGAGGACATCGGAAAAGCAGTTGCTGAGTTCCTCAGGCAGTTCTTGCTGCTCTTTCCAGAATACAAGGAACGGGACTTCTACGCCGCCGGAGAATCTTATGGAGGTAGATGTATAAGCCCTACATATAAATAATATGAAAACACAGTTGCTTTTTTTTAACACGAAAGTGTTTTCACCACTGTGAAAACACGTTTCACTTTCGTGTTATACCGATTCCTATGGCTGAGGGATCATCAAAGTCATTTGCCTTTCATGGGTTGAGTTACGGCAATTCTGGCTTTAAAGTCCTTTTCATGCATCTTATTGCGACGGATATCATAACCGTTCGAGGCACATGTGTGTTTTTTTTTTAATTCAGACTCGTGATTTTGCGATTTGAGCCTGCCAGTCCCATGATAGTCTAAAACAAAGGTTTGTAATCTTTTTTTTTTTGTCGACATGAATATTTGCACACAAAAAAGAAAAAGACATGGCTGACCCCTCCGACATAGGAATCGGTATAACACGAAAGTAAAACGCGTCTTCGCAGAAGTAGTGCTTATTGCGTAGCGATATATGAGAGCTTGTACAATGTCTATTAGTGTTTGACAGCTATAGCACCGTTTGACGTGGACACACCCACGTTGACGCCTAGTGGCAAATCTCCATCGCGACGACTAACGCCCATGGTCGTGAATTAACCGTTGTTGTAGCTGAAGTTGTCAACATAATATACCTGGACACAGCGTATCGTGAATCCAGCGCAAAGACACCAACAAGCACGTAATGAACACTGGCACTCGATATGCGCGTCTTCAAAGAGAAGTGGTACGATGTGCGCGCCTGAGTAATAAGGTAACCTACTCCTGCGCTCATGCATACACTACCACGCTGCGCTTCAGCAACGCGGGAGGCCGAGGTTCGTAGCTTGAGCCGCGAGCACGCGCAGGCGTTCTACGTCTTGCTGGTCTCTGTCTCGCTCCACCAAGCCACGACATTCGCCAGTCGACATCGCTGCCTTGCGGCCGCGCTCACTGCAGCAGTTTCTTTAGTCGGTGCTATCGCACCCGAAGTGGCCGTCGGCGAAACAACGTTGGCGCATGTGGAAGATGCACTACTCCGACAAAGAGCCGTCACACGCTAACACGAAGCTAAAGGCAAAGAACATAGCTACATCGGCGACTCTCCGATGCTAGCGCGGCCAATGTTTTTCACTGCTATCGAGACGCAGTTAAAGCATGGCTTCCGAGATTGTGCGCCGGCGTGCAATGTGTGACGCCTGCTTTAACTGCGTCGTCGACTAATCGTTCGCTATCGGCGCTAGTAAGTGTCATGGCGCATTACTTCTCTTCCCCGCTCACAGGCGGCGACACCGACCCGCCACTCCTAAGCCACGCCAACAGAGAGCAACATACGAGAGATAATGTGTGAGAGATATAAGGCGCGTTGGCAGGTTGCTCTCCAGCTGCGTCGGTGGCTTCGTCGGTAAGAAACCGGGCGCCCTTCGTCGCGGGCCAAGGAGTCAGAGGTTCGATTCCCGGCGGGGAAACATTTTCATAATGATTTTTCTTTCTCATTTGTTAGCGTTAATTATATCAACGTCATATCCGTAACGGATATGGTTGGTGGACCCCGGCATAAAACATTTTCGTGTTAAAGTAGTCCGCGAGAAACATGTACCTTTACATGCACTGTTATTAAACACATCTAGAAGGTTCGGTTCCTACCTGTGGCAAGTTGCTTCTTTAGTCCACCTTATTTCTTTTCTATTGATGTCATACTTGCCACACTACAGTTAAAAACTAGAATATTGTTCCAAATGGATTCATTGGCTTCAATGCCTATAGGCTTCATTAGGCTGTGCCTCACAAAGGTACTTCGATTTAGGTGTTCATTCAAGCCGAGATGGTCGAAATTTTTGGAGCCCTTTACTACAGCGTGCCCCAGAATCAAATCGTAGTTTTGGCGCGTGAAACCCCAGCAATTGTTATTAAAATAAACACCAACTACTGATCCCTTTCCCTTCTTTCGATAGTACAAAATCAATGATTTTAGAAATTTTCTCTGCGTTCTTTGAATCAGTCTCCTATTTCTAACGTTAACACAAGAAGCAAACCACACTACTCTTACTGATGCATATTTTGCTTGCGGCGCCAAGTTGCCATTCGCCTCGACAGAAGATCGCAAAGCGCCGACAGCACGCATTCCTACGAATCTTCAGTCGTAGGATATTATTGGATTTTTTGGCAGTTGCACAAAAAATTAAATTATCAGCTTCTACGCGTGAAAACCACAATATGCTTATTAGTCAACCATAAGTTTGAAACTTCAGCATTATCTTGATCACTGAAATTCTTCGACGTGCGTCTAAATCTATGTATGCGGGTATTTTTGCATTTCGCCTGCATCGACCGTGTGCACCGTGGCTGGGCATTGAACCCGCTACCTTAATAACATCTGCGATTTTACGTACCAAAACCACGATATGATTATGAGGGGCGCCGTACTGGAGGGCTACGGAAATTTCGCCCATCTGGGGTGCTATGTAGGATGGCCCGAGCTTCTCGGGCACACGAGTTTGCTCCGAGATCGCACTGCGGCGGTCATGGCACAAAGACAGAGCGGAGCGCGTGATAGAAGCATTGACAAAAACGGCTACATGAACGAGCGTGGCGTCAGAAACGCATGTGGGGCATCTGCGGCGGTAATCAAAGAAACATTGCGTGCGAACACGTCAGCGCCGCCACACAGTCCACATTTCAACAGTGCAGCGACGTCAGCGTGATTGTCGCGCTATCTTTTTGCCAACTCAGCATTGCGCCTCTCACAGGCGTGTTCGTGGGCGTTCTTCCGCTTTCGGCCATGTTCTTTCGTTCCCCCCCCGCAGCATGGAAATTTACACTCTCGAAGACAACAAGGTTGCACACGGTGCACTCTCGTGCAGCTCGTTTCGCTTCTATCAAATATTGCGGATAAATATACGGACAGGTTGTCACCAGGGGCGCTCGCATCATGGCGGCAATGCGGCTGTGAGTGGTATACGTCGTGAGCGCGGTGAAATTGAATGCGAGACATCGCAGCCACGTGATGATATAACTGATTTCTTCGTGCGTGTGTGCACAGTCTGCGCGATAAAGCTGATAGACGAATCATGCCGCTCGCTGGCGTTGCGGCGTGAGCACTGCTCCTTGGCAAGCGCAAACGCGGTGGGTGGACCCGATCTTCGCCGCGGGCGTCTGTCAATCAAACTGATTGACGCGTGAACTCGGGTACAAACTCGCTGATTCTGAGAAGGCCCCAGTTCAACTCGTGACTGTCATGGTGCCCGTGTGACTGTCAAAGGTTTCATGCGGTGGACGCTAAGCAGCAGCTTCTTTGCATATAAAATAATTTGGTCAGCCTTTACTACTTGTGCAAGGCTGGAGCCATAGAGGAGCTTGTGATCACCTAGCTTCTTGCAGCGTTTTAAGTCGGTCGTCTACTCAGTCTGCTCGGTATACGCTTCGAAGTAAACAACGCATAAGCTCGGTCTTAATTTTGATTATACTAATTAGGCAGGATTTAATGAACATAATATTGAACAGTTTTGTCTTGATCGGTAAGGTTTTAATTAAAACGACAATAATTACCTCGGGTACAAATAGCATGATCTTGATTAGTATGCAGTTAATTAACATAAACCTTATTCGCATGATCTTGATTAGCATCATATTATTAAGGTCTAATTAGGATGACTTTACTTAGCGTGCTTGTAATTAACGTCGAGTTAATTAGCCTGGTATCAGCGCGGTCATAGCTTTACATGGCTTCATTAGCATGGTCTTAGTAACGTATGGCTTCATTAGCTCGATCTTAGCATGCCTTGGCTTAATTAGCTTGTTCATAGCATCTCGACTTATTTAGCTAGGTGTACCGCCCAGCCACTTAGCTAATCAGCCGGGCGCACGTCCTCGGGCAGCGAGCACCAAATGAAGGGATGAAGAGGGCGCGCACCAGTCGAGCAACGCGCAAGAATGTGCAGGCCGACCATGATGATTGTACACGTGGCCTCGGGTTTAGCTACGGTCGCGATATTGTAAGGTGCTCGGCCGGAACTAATCTCAGAGGCCACCGTGCTAATTATTCTAAAGGATACTTAGTACAGACATTAAAAGCTTCAAAACGAATTTAAACAGCCCCTGCCTTTAAAAAAATATTATCAGTAAACCTTTCTGGCACTTTTATTGCATGGGTGCACTTCTGCACTCCGTGGAACGACAAACAAATGAAAGAAGATGCCTCTGGTTTGAAAACACCGCCCAAGTTAGTCGACCGTCCTTGACATGACGCCACGTTCCATCGTAACCAATGGAACGCAGCGCGCGCTGAGGGGTGGATCTGACCTTTTCGTACTGTTGGCTCGTTCAAAGGGGGTGTCGCCAGAGCTCGGAAAAATCCCGCGTTTCGCCAAGCTCGGGCCATCCTGCATAGCGCCCCTGGTGTTCTTTAACGTGCCCTGACATCGCACAGTACACGGGCCTCCAGCATTTCGCCTCCATCGAAATGCGACCCCCGCGGCCGGGATTGAGCCCGCTACCTTCGAGTCAGCAACCGAGTACCGTAACCACTGCTCCACCGCGACGGACGAACCCGCTACCTCGTGTGCAACACCCTAGCTTCTAAGCTACCATGGTGGGCTACGCTATAGTTTGCTTGTAATGCTAACGTCTGTGTACGGAATCGATATGGACTTTCATCAACACAGTTCACAAAGTGCTGTAGTCATTTCGCGCACCGACAATTATCGTAGGAATCTTCTGCCCTATTTAAAGAGCCCATAAACAATCTCCGAAAAAAAAAAAACACAAGTGCATTGTTCTCTCTTGGTATTTTCCAGCAGTCTGTTCACCTAACGTCATGAGGAAAATAAGTTCTCAATAAGTCGACATATGAGAGATATCTGTTGTAAATTGTCTCCTACCCTGATTCATCATGCACTTGCACTCCCGCTCTGTTTTGTCTCGTATGAATATCATGCGCGCTCAGCTTATTTCACTTCGTTTCGTTCGTTTTCGACTGCGCAAACGGAGATAACCGCGCAGCCGAAGAGCGTGATAGCCTGATAAGTTCAACGCTTAGTGCTGAGCTTATCTTTCACGAATAAATAATAGGCAAGGTAGAGATAGCGCCGTTAGGAATGATAAAGAAAGAAACCATTCTTCGTTCTTTGAACTCAGTGGTTTAAGGGCGCTTTCAAGGGTCGCCCGCAGCGCCTACACGAAACGTGGCAGCCTGAATTTGTTAGAGATGTGCGAAAATGTTGCCCAAATCGGCGCTTTTAAAGAGAATATCCTTTCTATTTTTATTCATTTCCAGGTAGATACGCCGTTGGCATCGCACACTATCTCCTGACGAACGAAGTCGAACAAGTACCCCTCAATCTCAAAGGAACGATTGCCGGGGTCGGATTCCTGGGACCAATCTTCCAGATAGCCGACTCCAGCGAATTCCTGTACGGCGCTTCGATGCTAACCAAGAAAGGCCGCGACACCTTCGCTAGACAGTTCGAGACCATGAGAAATCTCTTGGCCTTAGGTCAAGTCGAAGTGGCTCTTTACCTCTTGCTGCGAACAATCTTCACGGACGACACGAATCCAACCTTGTTCCAGAACCTCACGCGGTTCAACAACCAGGCGAGCGCTCTGTATTCCGAGAAGCCAGCAAACATGATCGCGTATTCGCACTACGTAAACACGACGCGTTTCCGAGAAGCGATACACGTCGGACCCGACGTTCAGTTTGAACCCCATAGCGATATCTTTATGGCCAGTCTGGCACCGGACATGGTGACGGATATCAGTGACCAGATAGAGCTGCTGCTTAACACGAGCAAAGTGCTGTTCTACACGGGTCAAGTGGACGTGCTGTTTCCGTCGGCCAACTTGCGAGCATACTTCCGCACGCTGCGCTGGCCGGGTGCATCGCAGTACCGAAACACTTCCCGCAGTACGTGGACGATGAACCATGATTCCAGGGCCATAAGTGGCTACGTAGTTCAGGTGCGCGATTTCATCGATGTGACAATACTCGGAGCCGGACACTACGCGGCGGTAGACAAGCCGGACGAAGTCAACTACCTGCTGTCAAATTTCGTCGATTCGAGGAACCCGCTAGGCCTAAATCTTACGCAAGAAACGGAGATACATTTACTGCGGTAGAAAAGAGTAGAAGAAGCAATAGCGCCAACTATCCCTACTGAATTATTTCGTGTGCCGTCAGAACAATTCCGCGTGTTTCTGTAAGTTTCTTACGGAAATATCTGGAAACTATATGAAAAACATATGAAAAATACATGGATTTCATAAGATATGGAATGATTGTACTGGCATGCGGAACATTTCAATCTGGATATAGGCCTATTTCACAAAGATTTTCGACGGATGATTTGATAACGTAACCCTGTTCACAAAATACTGGAACGCCCTTCCATGTCTTTGCTCGTTACTGTGCGCTCTGTACTAAACACTTTGCTCGAGACACCGACGCTTCTCACACACATTTCTATTTCAGCCTTAGTTGATGAGGATGCCATTGGAAGAACTGTGAGTTCCCTCCTCTCCAGAACAAACTTAACTTATTGAACTGTTTTGTAGCGTTCGTTTGTTTCCGTGACTTAGTCTCGCTTATTGACACCTCGAACTTTCGCATCAAACTACACACTTTAATACATCCGTTCAGTTCGATGAACCACGACAAAATGTTTTCTGCGTTGAAGATTCTCAGTGCTTTTTCATAATAAAGCGCCCATGTTACCAAGATGCCTCAAACATTGCTCTCGTCTCGACAAATCCATACTAAGTGGAAGGGGGAGGAAAAGTTCGAATGGTAAGTATAATTACGGCAGCTAATAGATGCGATTATGCGGTATATGTGTCCAGTGTACTAAAGTTTGCCTTGTATACGATGCGGTTAATCACTTTTCTTGAATATGTGCGTCCAGGCCAAAGTAGAATAATAAAACTGGGGTGTTAACCAAGCGTATTTTAACTAGGGAGTTAACCAAGCGTATTTAAGTGTTGACGCTAGCATCCTTGTTATTGATAATATTTGAGAGTAGCTGATATGTACTCATCCATTAAAGAGCTTTAAGCTAGCCCTATTTGTGTAAAAAGAAAACAAGGAACATAACTAATGAGTTTATGCTACACTTCTTCAAAACATTAGTGCGTTTTCATCAGCCATCTCAGTTCCACGATATGGTGTCTTCTGCCTTTTTTGTTGTTGTTGTTGCTATACCGTTCATCGCTTTATCTTCCCTCTTTTTTCACATTTTGAATTCTTATCTTTCCTTTCATTTTAGGAAGAAGTTTACCGTCAAGAGATGCTAAAATAATGCTTACATAGATTGAATATTCTCTTGAATTTACTCTCTGAATTGGAAAGAATATAGATATCTTCCATTTTGCCGGTCATTCTGCATTCTTTCGAATTTCTTCCACTACAGTCGGTTACCAACCAAGAATAAAAACTCGCAAGGTCACTTATGCATTCGCTTGAGACGACTCAAACGAGAAGGCCATCCGGTGTGGCTATCTTACTGGGTACTTCTTATTTTCTGATTACGAGCTTTTTTTTCTTCTTTTTTTTTTATCAACTGCGGAGCAGTTTAAGGGACCCCCCGGTCGTCGTCTCATGTTCCGCGTTGGCGTCACGCAGGACCCATGTTTGAAACACATAAGCCGAGAAAACTGCAAGTTTGCAACTCCAGCACGCGCTTGCTCGTCAACGCCAGCGTTGCCGAAGGGCTCATTCTTCTGTCAGCGCCAGCGAAACACCAGCGTCGAGAATTAGACACAAATCTAGGGAATACAAAATCGGAGGTGAAGCGCCAGCGCCTAGAGTTAGGCGAACCGCTCTCGAAGCAACAAACAATAAAAAAACAGTAGAAAGGAGACCACAGCACAGACCACAAATCACTAAGCAAATCAAATAATCAAAGGAAACGAAAAGAGGATAGAAAATATCACGTAATCACACAAAAAGAACAGAAAAAAGGCAGATAAACACAATGGAAACACAAGGGAGACATAGCTTAATCAATGCTCCGCAGTTCCTGCAGCCATCACTCGGGGTGTACCTGGCTTTGATTTTTTTTTTTTTTGTTCACACGAACGCCGCGAAGACGAACTGGACGCGCAGCTACCGTATACCCGCATATCTTCTACGCCTCACAACTGGAGCTTTGAACAGATATCCAAGGCTTTCGCCGTCAGAACATCTCCACCTGCAAAACAGCGGTGCACTTGTCCGTCCCATCTGCAAGAGACATACCAGCTGGTTTTCGTTCGAATCGCGAGTACCGTCTGTCTGCTAATATAAATACTACGCTTATTGGCAAATAACAGTTTGCCCTTCCTGACTGAAATGTTATCTTTGGCTTAGTACTGGTATTAGGATTGCTGATACAATTTTCAGGACATTCAACTTTTACGTCTAAAACTAGAAACACACACACATTTCGGTACGAAAAAAAATGGGGCTTTCTTCACCATGTCGATGACGTCACGAAAATGAGCAAGCGTAATTGGTTGGAGCTTCGATGGCAATACATTCTTGCGTGGAACGGCGACGGCTGTGGGCGGAGCTTGCATTCGTTCTTATGTTGCAACCGTCTAAAAGTTAGCGATAGCTTATGTCAGGGCAGTGTGCAGAACGCTCTTTCTTTTGGCAATTTTGGAAACTTGATTTCAAACTTTGTGGAATCCATAAAATTCAAGGAAAGGACCTACCAACAAAAATGAAAAACTCGTATGACGTCTAGCAAGCACTGAATGCCTAAAGCCACTTTTTGTCTGCCAGCAAACCCTGGGACTGTCCAACTTGCTAATACCACGTACACGAGGCATAAAGTGAGAGACCATTGACTAGAAAAGCGGCAAAAAATTAAGACCGAAAGCTACAGTGTATGCACGTGCCTGCGTGTGTGTGCTAACGAATCTAGCTATAGTTGATGACAACCTAACCATTGCGAAATGGATCTGTCAACAGTCTGCGACAACCTAAAACAACCTCAACGTAGGGCCCATTACGTTCGCTCACTTTCGTGACGTGGTGCGCTTTTTTGAGTGTTTAAGACGGTCACGTTCTGCGTTCACATCTGCGTTTGTGTCATCGCACTCTAAGGGGAAAAATAGTATGTGTTACTCTTTTCCGTTAGTACTGATTATCCACGCATATGACTATCTTCAAGGAAACACGTTAGCTCTTTATTGGATCTGACGACTCCCCTACGAGAATGTAATGATCCCAAAATAGAGTTCACGTGCCTCTTTAAAGGGAGTGATACACGCGGCAAGTGAGTATTCACAAAAACGAATGAAATTACACTTTTTTTTTCTACGAGTGCGGTTATGGGATGGCGCTTCAACATCCTGACAAAGTTTATGGTAGAAGTCTTCAGTCCAACATAATATTTTATCAAAAACATTGGCCATTTGTTTAACAATATAGTATCACTAGCAGAAGAACAATACGAAAGCGAATGCCATCTGGCGCGAGAGCTGAACGGTAGGTTTATATTTGTTTAATGGGTGAAACTTGCAATCAGTTTATAGGTTGTTACTGAGTTCAGTCACAACAGGAAGATACTCAGCGTCGCGGCTGGAAGGAGGCAAGTGGAGGGCAATGAATGTGCACGGTAGAAGAACGGAAATGAATTTGTGCGCACGACAAGAGGCGATTCCGCTACAGCTGTATACGAAACGGACGCGACCTTCCAGCGTAAGTCTTTCTGCGTACTGTAGAACGTTGCCGTTATATCTGAGATGAGGAGCGGCGCTAGCGGGGGTACGGGGGGGCTGGAGCCCCCCCCCCCCCCTCAGAATTTTCGCCCCCCCCCCTATGCCCACCCAAGAGCAATCATAGTCAAAAGAGAATGCATGATTTACCCGTTTTTCTGCACCCCTGGACTCACTCACTTATCGTGGGTGCCCCCCAAAGTGAAAAAATCCTGGCGCCGCCCCTGTCTGAGATGGCTACAGCTCAAATCCATTGTTGCTGTATAAAAAAAGCACTTGAAATTATTAATTGTATCATGCAGTCAAACACGAACATATCGAACCTGAAGGGGATGTAGTGATATAGTTCGATGTATCGGTAATACGACGTGAGAATCAGATCAGTCGGATCAGTATCGGCAGCATGGCAAGCAAGGTGTCGCGTTCCTAAGCTCGAACACACGGGTTCAGATCCCGGTCATGGCGGTCATTGAACACGCTTCATCGTGTGCAACACCCTAGCCCCTAAGCTAACATAGTTGGCTACGCTAATGTGCTTGTAATGCTAACACCTGTGTGTGGAATCGATATGGATCTGTTATTTTAACTACATGCTTTAACACTCTGTCTAGACCAGATCAACCTTAATTATTTTCTTTACAGGCTTTCCACCGGCTCCCGCAGCTCTCGGAACTTGCCCTTTACATATTAGGGATCATTCACCACGGAAACTTTTCACGCTCTTTTTATGTTCATTCGCATTATTATTGTTTTACAAATAAAAAAATACTGCATACAAACAAACATTCAAGAAAAAGACAAGGAGAAGGAAGAGATAATGAAAGATAGAACCGAACAACTATCGAAAGGACCCAAAAGAAGGCTATTCTCACAGCTTCAAGGGCGCACGCACGCACGCACGCACGCGCGCGCGCACACGCGCACACACACACACACACACACACACACACACACACACACACACACACACACACACACACACACACAAAGGCGCGCGCGCGCAAGCACGCTAGATTGCGGTACGGTGGTGTCTTCAGAACTCAACTGAATCGTTTCTACACGACAGCTAGGAACAATAGCTATGGGCGCCTTTATTGTACTTATGTGCCACACACGCTCGCAAATAGAGCAACTCAGACCAACTCAATACGTAAGGTTGTCACTTTCACTGTCTGATTAATTTATTTCCCTGCCGCTAGTTTCAGCATGATGGTACGTTCAAAACTCAAATGAATTGTGTCTATATGACAACGAGTAACAACAGCTATGGACGCCTTTATTGTACTTAAATACCTACCCTATATTACTCCGCGCCCCTTATCAGCATTCCTTTCTCCACAAGCCTCATGTATTGTTTTCTATTCTTTCTTGGGACAATTGCCGTGCGTGAGTCATTCGCTGCTGCTACTGCTACTACGATAGCTTAAGGAGAGCTTCGTGTCATTGAATCCCATAGTTGATTTAAATGTTCATAGATTTTCTTCTCTTCTAAACTTCGCTGTAGGCCTTGCTCTCTTGTTGGCGCTTCTCAGCCCAACGCTTGTACCGGGGTTCTGGGACGCACAATTGCGTTTCCGATTTGATGCTCGCTGTCCGCAGCGCATAGGATTGCAGACGATGCATGAAAAAAAGGTTAGTATGACAACCGGCTTTTGTGGAATCTGTTTACATAGCCAAAGTTTACCTGCAGTTTTTTTTTTTTTCGCAGACATCAATAACGTTTGCAGTCGCATTTGCAGTAAGTCTGAGCTCGTGTGACGAGTGAGTACGTTTGGGGGAAGTTTTGGTGAGTCTGAGCCCGGGTGAGCCCAAAGCCTGAAGTATTTTTCTTGAGTGAGTCTGAGTGGGCTCCGCCATTTCTTGCCGCTTTATGGTTGACAATACATGATTGTTGTGATGGGGGAGGTGAAAGACGACTTTATGGGTCACCTGTTTAGGCCGATCAAGTACTACTATTCCTGTTAATCAAACAGCGGCTTTATATATATATATATATATATATATATATAGAAGATATGAAACTCCACAGTATAGTAACATTTGTAAACAGCTAGGAAGTAACTTATACAGCAAGTAACAAAGAGAAAAATGCATTTAGTGACTGAAAAAAAAGAACAGGATGACCTTTCAATATAACAGGGTGAATAAAGTAATCAAGGCACTCCTACAATGTGCAAATAAACGCAAAACATAAGCAGGAAGGTAGATATAAACATTGATACACATATCTACGCTTACATATGCATATTAATGAAATAGCTACGCACAGTCAAGAAAGTGTATCTTCGATTTCTTGCTGAAAGATGACATGGAAGAAGATTAGGCAACTAATGGTATTATATGTAGGCAATTATTTAGCAAGCAAGGGATTCGCGATTTTAGTAGTTGCTCTCCATAGTTAATTCCAACATTTGGTTTCATGAAAATTGATAGTATGAAGTCATAGTTCCGAACGCTCTTAGTGCAAGTTGCAACTATACCGCTTGAGGAGTATTGCATAAATATGAGTTCAGAAAGACAGTGGTAGTAGAGTGCACTAAAACTAAACATATTTCGGGTGAAAAATAACAGGAAGAATTTACATGGTACGATAAGTTATGAATAAAACGAAGAGCTTTTTTTTTTTTCGCGTAAGGTGAAGGTTGTTCATATTAGTCTGGGATGCAGTGCCCCATACGATAACACAATATTGCAACCGGGAAAATATTATAATAATAATAATATCTGGGGTTTAACGTCCCAAAACCACGATATGATTATGAGAGACGCCGTAGTGGAGGACTCCGGAAATTTCGACCATCTGGTGTTCTTTAACGTGCACTGACATCGCACAGTACACGGGCCTCTACCATTTCGCCTCCATCGAAATGCGACCGCCGCGGCCGGGATCGAACCCGCGACCTTCGGGTCAGCAGCCGAGCACCCTAACCGCTATACCACCGCGGCGGACAACCGGGAAAATATTAGTGAAAACCAAAGTTGTTGTAAGTGTTTGGGTAATAAGGTCCGATGTCTGTTTAGCAAGCTATGTTGCTTAAAGCATATTCTAGATGCGGTATCCAGCTTTAACTCTTTCGTTACCGTGGGAAAATGGGCCACTTTTCGTAGGTTTTTGTTGGTATTTTTTTGTAATAAGTAATAAAATGGTTATACTGTAATGCAATACATCAAGAGAAAGCTAAGTAAATGTACTTTTGACGTGTGTAAGTTTAAAAAAACTGAACTTGGAAACTAATATGCAGAAAAAAATCGTTAAAGGTAACATTTCTTGCAAATTTGAAAGAACATTTGCAATTGTATGTTTACTACATAAAAGAAGTAAATCTGGAAAATATTCTGGAATATACAAATTGTTTAGATAGGAGACATCTACCTAACAGAAAAGCTTCACTGACCTAGCTCAACAACTGCACGAGTTACACTTGTTTACTTGTTGCCCAGTAGAAAGTGTCTTGTTCAGCCAGGTTGCACAGTTTTTTCTTTTTATTGCACAAATTTCTCACACACAAAAGCACAGTAAATATTAGTAAAAAAGGGAAAGAAATGGGCTATTGAACCATGTATATATGGACATATTGCGCTCTATGGTTGCTCAAGAAAAAAATCTTAACTGGGAAAGTACAGTGTCGCAGACGGCGCCAGAACATCATTATGTATGACTTCACTACACAAAAAATATGTGGAATTGTGTAATTAAAAAAAAAAGCTGCTTGCATCCATGTGAAAGAGAAGCAGCCAAATGATCGCTTCCAGATGCAACAGAATCGCCAGAAAGGCGTCGTTCGCGCGAGGGACTGGCAACAAAAGCGTCTGCCATCTTCGTAAACAGACGGAGCGAACCGCACAATTGGAACCGCCGCTTAAATCGCCGCCGCACGGGAAAAAATACAAACTACGCAAAATATGAAAGATTGGTGTCTAGAGAATACGGCAGATAATGCTGCAAGTTTATAGGAGCACTCATATTTTAAAAATAGCTTGTGGCGCGTATGGGTCACCGGTGACCCATGTCCTATGGACACGGTAACGAAAGAGTTAATGAAATTGTACTCCGAGGAACTGATATTGCAATACGCGTTGCAAGACCTATGGACTGAATTAAGGGGACGGGATAAAACTACTGGCTTATTAATAGCGTGTAATATTATCAACGTAGTCTTGCTAGCATTTCAATTTAACTGAGAAGCCTTTAACTATTATCTTAAAAAAGTGAAGCCACGTGTCTGCCGAATCCATGATGCTAGATAGACAAGTAGATGAAAAGAAAACATACGCATCATCTGCGTATAGGGGACTACTTCAGCGGTAAACATAAAAACAATGTAGTTAATATAAATAAGGAACAAAACAAACTAAGTTGGAAATCGTTAATAAGAAAAAAACCGGCCTCGGTTAAATAAATAGCTCTGTATCAAATTAAGAGACATAAAAACAATTCCATGTTTTATGGAGTCGAATGCATTGTGAAAATCTGGAAAAATATCGACAGTATACAGTGGCATTTCTATATTAGATAACTTCCTTAAGCAATGCACACCTTGTTGATTTGCCCTTTTGAAACCCGTACTGAGGCTGTGATAACAAGTGGTGCATATGCACGTAAATTTACTAATCTCGAGTTACTCACTTTTCCTGCAACTCTGGAAAAGCGTGGAGGTATCGAAATAGATCAATATTTGTTAACAATATTAGCAGAGTCACGCTTTTTGTAAAAAAGTAATTCTTGCGATTTTCTTGTTCTCAGGAAGTATTCCCGTACACAGTATCAAATTAGTCGTGTCTCAAAACACCTGACAAAGCGAATCGGAGACTTCTTTAATTGTGAGAGCTTTGATGTCATCAAAACCAGCCTCGCAGTTCTTCGATTCACGTATTACGGTGAGGATTTTGGAAGGAAAAGTTGGGTGGAGAAACAGCTTACAGGTCGTATTGAATTGTGTATACTGGTCTACATTAGTATGATCGCTAGGGTAATCGAATTACTTACATTCCCGAAAGCGTCCATATTAAAATCGTAGGCGAGGTTTCTACCAGTTATAGTCTGATCATCTGGGCTGATTTCAGTGAGCTTATTACAATTTGTTCTTTTCAGAATATATTTTACGCTGCGCCAAGTTTTTCGGGGGTAGAAGTAGATTTGGGCACATTTGCTTGAGTACTATCGATTTCTGGCATTTTTCGCGCCCACAGTTAAACGGTTCCTGATTATTTTTTTTTTTATTTTTCCAAACTTCCGCATCGCTTGGATGGATGGAAACAACTTTATTGAAAGTCCGGCGATGTTTAACAACCCGGGCTCACGTCTCCAGTGAGGGGACATTGAGGCCTTGCCTCGTCACCGTCTGTTGGGCCCGCTGGATTGCCCACTCTTGTGTCTTGAAGTTGGAGCTGCGCAGAGCGGTGGCCCACTTCGACACAAGGGGCCTCCGGAGCTACTGCCATTTAAGCTGCGGTACCAGGGCACTTCCACAACATGTGCGAAAGCTTCGCTCTAGTTGCCTGACATAATTTTCAAATAGCACTCGGATAGTGCACGGGGAAAATGTGCCGCAATCGCACAGGACTAAGGAAGGTGTATGTCTGCATGTCTGCAGCTGTCGCCAGACGACTGCCAGGCGTCGTTTCAGCCTGGGATGAGGCGAGGGCAATATCCGCCTGCCCAACTGGTGGTTCTTGTTTGGTGATGCCGTTGTACCTGAATAAGCGTTCTCGCATGTTTCGAACCCAGAGAGCCGAACTCAACGAGGCGGTCTCCGACTCTGCGCGGTATGCCATTTCGTTAGAGTTAGGGGGGCCCTCGTCGACGGGGGTGGCGACGTGTGCTGGGAACCACAGGATCGCAGTGCTATTGAACTGCTGGCGACTAGACTTTTTTAGAATATGGGGAGCTTCGGGGAAAATGCGCCCACGCGCGTAGTTACGAACTGCGGATTGTAAGTCGCTAAGACCTGCCATGCAGAAAGGATCGGTAAGCGCAAGCGCAATCGTAATCTCCTTCACTCAGTGTGTGGGTGTTAAATCTCCCCCACCCCTCTCCCCAGTGTAGGGTAGCATACCGGTCCTACTAGACCGGTTAACATCCCTGCCTTTCCTTTCCCTCCTCTTTTTTCCTTCCTTTCCTTGTGCTGACGCTACTAGGGTACGTAAGCCGGGAGTTAACCTTTACGACTACCGTCGTGAACCGATGTTTTGTGCGTATTCTGCCGCGTCCACGAAGCGCGAAGTCCTCTCCCCGCCGAAGGAGCGCGGCAGTGCCTTAGCACGGGCCTGGCGTCAGCCCGCATTATGTTCGGGGTGCATATTTCGAGGAATAGGCGGCAACGATCGGAGTGTCGCCGATGTCGTGTGGAACGGCCTGTTTCTGACCGTGTTGGACGTGGTAACTGAGGCCGAGTTTCTGCAGGATGTACCGACCCGTGAAACGTAAGCGACGTACGTTCGCGACGGGAGCTTGGACTGAAGTAGGTCTACGCAATAACCCGCACAGATGTGGTAACATTCGAATGATCCTCTGAATGAGTCGATGCTGTTGGAATCGTGAAAAAGAGAGAGAGAGAGAGAGCAGTGATCGCTTAACTCGAAGGTTATAACCTCTGCAGTAGTAGTACCTTCCGTCGACATTGTTAGACATAAATCAATACGACAATCATAAGCGGATGTGAGGCGTGGGGGGGGGGGGGGGGGGGCATCGATAAGATTAGAAAAAAAAAAACACTTGAATGCTATCTTTTAGTTAACAGAACTGCTGACTGGCAAAAATGTAGGAGGTTGATGTTTAAATAACCTAAGATTACAACCGGCATTTGAACGAAAACAAGTCCGCGCTGTACGTTTTCGAGAAACACGAAAAAAAATCCTTACATACACCCAGACGGGGGGAATGATAGATAACGAACAGGAAAAAACAACTTGATTTAATAAATAGCGTTAAATAGATTGCAACCACCAACGATAAGTACAGGATAAATAACGTCCTACGTAAACGATTTTTATGTGCAGAGAACAACACCACCCCCCTTTTCTTATCTTTAGAACACAATGCCTCGCAGTTGTATTACAAGAGTGGTAGTACGTCAAACCTGGTAGCACTCTAAGTCTTTCGATCCTCACATAGAAATTTTAACTTGATTCTCGCTCACTGCCCACGTTTTGATGCAGAAAGTAATAATACTAATAATAATACCTATAATAATAATGATAATAATAACATTACTATTATTCTCAACAATAATAATATTCAATAATATTTAATAATAATAATATTAATAATAATAATAATTTCTGTATTTCCATCAAAGATGGTATAGACTGCGGGTAAAAGTCACTTGAGACGCAAGCAACTTAACAGAGGTCTGCAGCAACATTTACAGCGCAGGCAGTGATAGGACACATTTTCCGGGAAATAAAATGAAAGGAAACCATACAGAACACATATTCAGAATACACAATAATAAAAAAAAATATGATACACTTTCATACAAAAGCAGTCACACAAGTAAGAATGAAAAAAGCAAGATAATACTTTTAGTTTTAGTGAGCATAATTGATGAAATGTTTGCTCAGTCTTTGTGCAGAAGTTATTCGCTACTCACTATCTAATTCATGAAATTAATTTAAAAGCGTCGGCAGTGTGTATGATCTTCCCTGTTTAGAATAATTTGCCCGCGCAGAGACCACCTTGCACTTTTCTGTGTAGCGAGTGGCATATGAATGTGTGTTTTTAGCAAGATTAGCTAACTTATAAAAAAAATACTTTGTATGTTCATTCACCTCTCGTCTGAATAACAATAATATCTGGGGTTCTACGTCCCAAAACCACGATATGCTTACGCGAGACGCCGTAGTGGAGGGCTCCGGAAGTTTCCTGGTGTTTCCTGGACCCGGAAATTTCCTGGACGACCTGGTGTTCTTTAACGTGCACTGACATCGCACAGTACACGGGTACCTCTAGTTTGAACGCCAAACTTTAATTATAATTATAAAGGTTAAACACGCGGACTGTAATTGCTTTCAGAAACATCTATTAGTCCACAATAAGCGCAGTAAAGAAAATATGGCAGCTTCGCACCTGTGGGGCCAAGCCTGAAGAAAGAGCGGAACTAGGTGGACTTCCTTGTGTTTCTCTATTTTTTTCTTTCTTCTATTTCTTTCCCTTTCTCTCTGCCTCGTGTATCTCTTTTGTACCTATTGCTTTCTATTTGTTTCTTTCCCTCTTAATCTAGTTCTTTCTCTTTCTCGCTATTTCTACATTTCTTTCTTTCTTCCCTAAATTTCTGTCGCTCTCTGCTTTTTTCTCCCTTGTTTGATTCTATTTATTTGTCTTTTTCTTGCTATTTCTGTCTTGCTCTCGGTTTTTTATATCTATTTTTCGTGTCGGTTTCTTTCTATCTCTTTCTCTGTCTTTCTATCTTTCTATTTCTCTATCTGTGCTCCTTTCGCTCTCTTTCTTTCTTTCTCTATTTCTCTGTTTCTATCTCTTTCGGTCTTGCTCTCTCTTTTTTCGATCTCTTTTTCGTGTCTGTTTCTTTCTCTTTCTCTCTCTTTCTGTGTCTTTCTCCTTCTAGCTATCTTTTTTACGTCTTTATTCCTTTCTTTCTCTCTATTTTTCTCTTTCTCTTTCCTTATATCGCTTTCTTTCCCCTGTTTCACGTGCTCCACTTCACCGAGCAGAATGTTTGTTTAATGCTCGCACCTGCTGTACTCGGTAATGAGGCTTGCCCAAATTCTGTGGCGCATACCCAGCTGTGGTTTTCTGCGGACACCAAACTTTTGCAGCCGGCTTAAACAGCCTCGCTGTTCAAAAAACAAAGAAGAACGGCTAGTTACTTGCGTCGAAGCAGTGCAAGATGGCTCGTATCCTGCTTCAAATGTACATCCTATAGCTTCGCAATTTTTCATATATCCTGCAGTCTTTTAAACGTCCACGAACGATTACGCCAGCTGTATACGACACGTTATCAATGCGGAAATCGGCGTAGCAAGGCTCTCTGCTCAGAAGCCCACTCGACATGCGTGCGATTTCCATGTCACCCGTATGAGATAATGTATTAGAACAAACGGCTTATACTTCACTTGAAAAGTGCATGCAACAGTTGTTCACTTGAAAACAAGCGTAGATAGAGGGGCGTTCGTAAGCACCGAGACGTTTCAGATGAGAAGCAAAAAGCAAAAAAAAAAGATTACACTTTGTGCAGACAGCATTCCATCAGAGTAAAATGAAACATCTAGTCACCCGTTGAGATAATTTATCCGGAAACAAACGGCTTATACTTCACTTAAAAAGTGCCTGCAACAGTTGTTCACCTAAAAACAAGCGTAGATAGCGGGGCGTTCACAGACATTGAGGTGCTGCAGGTCAGAAGAAAAAAAATTATACTTCGCACAGACAGCATTCTCGGAGTAAAATGAAATACGCCTGCAGAACAAAAGCATTGACGTTGTAATTTGCAATGCACCCTGTTATCAAAACAGCTGACATGTTTACGCGATATAAAAATGCTCTCTACACACGTAGCTGCCACGTCCTTTCAGCGGGTCTCGCATCGAGAAACACACTGCGAAAATGAAGCCCTACAACGCCTGGACACTCCTGTTGTTAGTGCATCATCTAGGACTCGTTTGCTGGTGAGTTCAACCGCATTTTTTTCCAACTAATAGATATTTTTGTTTAACATTGTGCTTATGTGGTATCGTAACCCGGAGCCACCTTTACCGCTCTCACTGTGGTCTGTAATGAATGCTATCCAGTTGAAAAATACAACAGAGTACGACGACAGAAAATTCTGATGTCTTTTCGTATTTTTGGGACATGGCATGCTGTTGTTATCCTGGCGTCTGTAGAGAGGCTCTGTTGGAGGTCTGTTGTGTCAACCGGTTCCTGTAGTATTCCTCGTTATTTCAGTGACGCTTCTATTATGAGTATTCAAAGCCCGTCGTGAAGACATTTTTCAGCGTTACTACGAACATTTGTTGTAGCTCTTTGTCGTAACAACACACGCGCGGCAGAATACACTTCTGTTGTCACGACAAAACACCCCAGTCGCAAAACAAAAAATTCTGTCACTGCGTCAGGAATTTGTGGTAACTAAACAGAACTGTTGGTGTCACAACAGCAATCACTGGCGTTTTCATGGAAACTTCCGTTGTCAATTTCAAACTGGGTACGGAAATCTGGGCCCAAGTTCAGACGGCTATGCGACAATTCTTCGTAAGAGTCACTGCCTGCTAATCATGATGTAGGACCTATTGTAAGGGACGATAGTTGGCAAGTGACAAGAAGCACTTGCGACGAAAAATCTTTATTAATCTTGTTTGCTAAGTTAAAAGAGGCAAGAAGACTCCTAACCATATTTTATGAATAGTAGTACTTCTTGACTATAGTCGGTTCATTTTATGGAAACGTATACAGTATTACTGTAAGAGTGACAGAATGGTTACCAAGGCTTGAGAAACACAGTCGACGAAGGCATAGTTAGATGGAGCGACAGAATTTGGAAGTTCGCGAGAATAAAATTGAATAAACGGGAGATCATTGGGAGAGGTCATCGTCCTGCAGTGGACTAAAACAGGCTCACAGTGATGACCAATAATGATGATGATGATACAAGGCAGAAACGTGTAGGACTTTGCTAGTTGATATGTTATTGGAAAACTGAGAATGCTGACTAACATCCACATTTTATCACAATTTAAAGGCGATATGTAGAAGCAGGATCTGCGCAGACGACACATATACGAGCCAAATACAACAGTAAAAGTAAAATTCTGTGAGGAGGGTATCCAGCCAAGCGCACTGACAAGGTCCACATGAATAAATACGACACAACACTGTCAGCGCGTTTGGCTGGGAACGCCCCTCACAATGAGCAACCAAATAGCCTAGGTAAGCACTATTGTTATCTCCACCCATATCCAGGCAGGCTGTCACAACTTCAATAGATGTCTTATTTCACTGCTGTGCAGTGATTTTCAAAGTTTCACAGCGCATGGAACGAGGACAAACAAAGATGAGACACACAGAGCGCTGTGTGTCTCATCTTTGTTTGTCCTCGTTCCATGCGCTGTCAAACTTTGAAAATATGCAGCACCAACTAGCCCAACGCTCCACCTTAGTGAACTGTGCAGTGATAATTAGACAGAGAGAGTGCACGCTGACACAAGAATCGATGTGTTGTTGAATGTGAAAAGTTTCACTTATCTCCCACGCGTGTTACTCTCTACAGAGCCGGAGTCCTAAAAGACATGTTCTTTTGAAGAAACTGCCCCCCAGTCAAATATTCTACAGTGGTCAGTCAAATTACTAGAAACTTTGCCCTGGAGCAAGTATACGCGCTCCCTTATACGTCAGCCTGTTTCCCCCACGTAAAAGCGCCCACACGCAAGCGGTATCTTGTATACACTATAGCGTGTGCGCATTTGACAAAACATCCATGCCCGTTCAATCATTTTTTCCAAACCAGAGCAAGTTTTCATGTTAAAAGTCAAATAACCAACATACGCCCATCCTCATTCAGTTCTGCAGGTTCGAAGGCACTATTTCTGACACCGTTAATTGAGCAGAACAATTGCCAAGAAGCAAGGGCCAAAAGCAGAGTGGACCTTTTCGCAAAAGAGGCAAACGCCACGGCTCACTCCGGCTTCATCACTGTGAACAAGACAACCGGGAGTAACCTGTTCTTCCTCTACATACAGGCGCAGGTAAGTGTCCGCACTAATAAATATCTTGCTCTACACTTTCATAGCACACTCAGCGTATGGGCATCGCGCTACACAATAGTCACATGAAATTGCTGCTGAAATTCTGGGTAGTGCGGTCCACAAAACTTGAGGACCCTAAAGCGACGTCCGTCTGCATGACATTGCCACGAACGCTCATTTCTTTCATTTAAATGCGATCGAGCTTCACCCACGAGAAAAACTTACCACCCCTCGCCGCAGGCAGGGCGGCAATCTTCGCAAACTTCGCGATTGTTTCAGATTGTCACGCGCTCGACACGAGTTACCGAGTTTAGCTGGAAGGTTTGATAAGGCATCTTTTAATAAAAGCATACGCATTTCAGAGACGAACAGATTAGTCGACGTCTATTCCTGCCGTTATCATTGTGCAGCTAGTGTTTGTTGCTTGTACTCAGTCTCCTGTCACTGGGCACGCGTTCGCCCAATAAAGCGTTTGATCTTTACCGAGAGCCTCCCGATTTCTTCACCGTCAAAAACACGTGATAACAACAAGAATTGTTTTCTTTTAAATAGCGGAGCTGTCTAAAGCCGAGGTAAATCCCTGGAGATCCGTCGTCCGCACTTTCCAGCCCAGCTGCGAGCGAAGCCTGAGGAGAGGGTGATCGTGGGTAAAGCTAAATGGGCGAGAGAGAAGCCTAGCCTGGCAAGTTTAGCCTGTTAAGGTAAAGGGCAGCGACGTTAAGAGGGTGAAAGTGGGTAGAGAGGAGAGCGAAGGCCAAGCTATAGCGGGACTTGGGCAAGGTGCTGCGGAGAGGAGAAAGCAGGATCGCGATTGGCTGTGCCGGTGAAAGAAGCCGACTAACGGTAGAGCACGTTCGAGCCCAGGTGACGCTCGTGAAGGAGGAAGAAGTGCAAGCCGAGCGTTGGCTAGAGCGGAGAAAAGGAGCGCTGATGCCACGATCTCCGCCGTTTAATAAGCGTTCACGACGTTGAGTCAGTTGAAGCTGCGCATAGATTTTTTTTCTCGACTTATAATACGTATAATTTTCGCTCGTTTATTCAAAACGGAGCTACATATTCAATAACATTTGTCCATCAGACTAGACACATGCACCTCCACATGTTCTGCGGTGACACGTGTCGCATTCTACAAGTCGTCCGTGCACGACTTCCATTGCTGAGCGGGAAGGCTCTTTCCCAGCGGCTGCGATAAATAAACATTACGAGCGATCGAGTCCGTTCTATATACCATTGTCGACCGCCACGCTGAATAGGCTATTAAACATTGATAACCGCGCCGTCGTTCTCTAGCGTATTATCACAGAAGCGCCGGTGTAGCTTCCGTGTCTTCACAAAGCCCATTCTACGCTTTTGAATACTGGAATGTACCCACAATTTTATCTTGCACTCGAGAGTCTCACACGTCAGAGTACGCATGTGCCGTACACAATGTGAAACCTGAATATAAAAATTGGCCGCGTATCTGCATGCTTCGCTGCAAATGTCGTCGAAAGACGATAGTCTTGTGCCGGCCGCACTACTCTGTTTTGCCTTGCCTCAGACAGCGCCTACTCTACGTTGAATTGGCCGCATCTGGCTGGAATTGATAAAATAGAGGAGGCGCTGCGCGAGATATGGACGCCATTGAAAAACATGAGCTTGTGCTGAACCAAGGGCGTTACACCGTGACCAAGGGCCACTGCCAGCGGCACACCTTATCGTCGGCACAGGGCTTTTTCGTGCAACGCCTCGCCGTTCGTGCACAGCTTCGCATTTTCAGCGCAGCCTAAAAAACACCAGGGTCATTAGAATTGCGTACCTATGTATTTTCTAATAAAAGAACACACAACCTGACACTTACATATTAATGTTGCGCCTCAGGTATGCGTAGTATTTGCGTTTTGATCGAATATGTTCACAATTATGAACGCAAACACCAGTTCAAGATGGCTGGGCGTTCAGAAAGTGGTTAAACTTTGGCAGAGTAGCTGAATCGGGTTACGGACAAACAGACAGACAGACAGACAGCCAGACCAAAATTTTTGCGTTGAAGTATCCCAAGAAAGACTATCGTCTTTAATATATGTCCATGCATTCGCCATTGTTCGAGATTACTTGATGTAACACCCCGCTAAAATCACGGAGTGGAGGTTTCAGTACATGTTTACAAAAAAAGTTGTGGCAGCCTCGCACTAGGGGTGCCCAGCCTGAAGGAAGAGTGGAGCTGGTGGCCTTCTGGTTTCTCTTTATTTTTCTATTCGTTTCTTGTATATCAGTTCTGTATCTTTTTCTTTCTCTCCGCTTCTTGCTCTTCTGTGTTTATCTCTATTTCTTTCTTTCCTATCTGTTTCTGTCTTGATCTGTTTTTTTCGGTCTCTTATTCTCCCTTCCTGTCTTTCTCTGGCTTGCTATCTTTTTACATCTATATTCCCTTTGTTTATCTTTTTCCTTCTCTCTCTCCTTCACGTGTTTCACGCGCTCTGCTTCGCCCGGCAGAGTTTTCGTTTAACGCTCGCCTGTACCAGGGGCGTAGCCAGAAATTTTTTTCGGGGGGGGGGGGGACGCCTCCTTAATTTTAGGGGCAGGGCACCTCCTTGAAATGGTCCTTTTTGGCTCTTAATGCCATGGCGAAAAAAATTTCGGGGGGGGGGGGCACGGCCGCGGCGTGCCCCCCCCCCCCCCCTCCTTCTGGCTACGCCACTGTGCTGAACTCGGTAGTAGGGGCCTTGCTCAATTCCTGAGACGCATACCCACCTGAGGAGGTTTGCACGACGGAGCAAAAGTCAGCGAAGGTTTAAACAGCTTCGGTGCTAATAAATAAATATATATATAAGCAAATAAGTAAATCTTCCTCTGTGTGCGTGCAAGCATTCACACTTCTTGGTGTTCGTGGGGACGATTTATTTATTTCTATATTTACTTTATTCCTCCCGCCCTCTTTGCTTGTAATGACCCTCCCATATATGATCGTTTCTCTTTCGTCTTCTATTTCCCCTAGCGCTGCGTATAACAGGTCAAGAGGACTGCTGCTGGATCCCCTGTAAACTTCTAATTTTCACCTGTCCACGTCATCCCCCCCCCCTTATAAAACTCTCTCACAAGGCCCACCACCGCAAATAAAATCAAAAAAATTGGGGGGACCCGCTTCGCCTTTAAAAGTTGAACGCGATACCGATATCCTGTCCCTAGTCCGTACTTCAATCCCTTAGTGCACACTATGTAATGCGTAGCATGCTTTAAACCACGAGCAATTATGCGCGGTAAATGGGGGAAATGTTTTCGAACTTGCTATGCACCCACTACGTGGTCTTAAGGGAATACGCGCAGTAACGTGTGTGCCTTTTGTAATGGGTACGCGGCTTTGAACCACAATGTCGTTATGATATTCCAATCTTCTGACGCCCGATGGCTATGCACGCTTGTACCAAACAATATTACTGCGATATTACATGTTGTATTGTGACGCCTGTATACAGGACGCGCGTCTTTGCAAAGCATGAAAGTTATTTTCACTGCAATTCCAATTCATTACTACCACTTTTCAAATTACGTTACATTTCCTCAGCTAACAAGGAGCAAATCTTTCAGACAAACCCTTCGACAGCACCACTGATGCTGTGGACACAAGGTGGTCCGGGCCTCTCCTCCCTATTCGGCCAATTTCTCCAGATCGGACCCCTAGCCATCGACGCCGACGGAAAGCTACACAAGCGGCTACATTCTGTACAGAAAGACGCGAGCGTCATCTACCTCGACGTGCCCGTCGGAGCCGGCTACAGTTTCACGAAGGACCCTTCGGGCTACGCCCAAAGCCTCGAGGACATCAGCGCGGCGGTCGTGGAATTCCTGAGGCAGTTCCTGGTTCTGTTCCCGGAATACAAAAAGCGGGATTTCTACGTCGCCGGGGAGTCGTACGGAGGTAGGAATTCGATTCGCGAAGTGGTTCTTAAAGGAAAAGGGAAGAGATAAGTGCCGACTCGTAACTGTCTCTCTCAATGGAGGTCACCATGAGAAAGACAGTTACGAGCCGGCACTGTCTCTCTCAATGGTGACCTCCATTGAGAGAAACAGGTACGAGCTTCAAGCAATGTGCATGTGTGTTTTCTATCTCCCTCTCACGCTAGGCTCTTTTAACAGCGGTCCTGTTAACTGAGCGGAGCCTGACGACAGATAAGTGTCCGCGTGGCATGTCACGGTCCGGTTCCTAGACACACCCATAGATGGCCTAACTGCCTCGGTCGCGGACGAAGCGGTATAGCCGCACAGTGAAACGGAGAAGGACGGTTCGAGCGTGATTAGGGCCTAAGGGGACTGTCGCAGTGGCGTGTGTGGCAGGGGCTGTCCCATGTCCTTTACCGTGCATCTCTGCTCTACAAATTAACGCAATCCCACACACACATACACAAGATTATAAAATATCACAGAGTATCCCAGGGATAACGGAGGAGAGCCAAAGCTCCACTGTTTGCAGATTTCACACAGGATGGAACTGTGGTAATTTTTAAGTGCGAAGCACTTGAGGGGCTCAGCTTTTCGCCCATCAATGGTTCTCATGGGGCGTGGTCACGCTCGCAGTAAAGTGCTTAATACAGGCCATAGCAAAGGCTAACTATGCTCAAAACCGGGTTAAAATAAACGAACATGGTCTAAAATAACATAATTAACAGAAATAACCAAGAAGCAATCGCAATAGTTAACTTAAGGTTGCTAAAAACGCTTCGGAAACATGCGGATGACTCTGGCGCCGTGCAACAGGGCGTGCCACCGCCCCGCAGCGCGCCCGATTTCTCCTCTCACCGGCTCTTCTACGGCGCTACATCTGAAAGGGGAAGCAACTTCACGGAACTCGCTGCAGACGACACGTATCTCAACTGCTGTAACAAGCAGGAAGTCGATAAAGCGCAGCAAACGGTAGAGCACATGCCGCACACCGAGTTTGCGAATCTCCCTAGAAAGATTCGTGCCGAGGAAACCCAATATGCTTACCTCAAGCATTGGCGTCATCGACGGCTTAGGCAAACAGAGGAGAACTCCGGGAATAGCTGAGTGCCCGTGTTAGGCTCTTCCTCATCTTTCGCAGAACTACAGGTTCATTTATTCCTTTTTTTCTTAATCTTTCCTTTCTTACCTATCTATCTCCTTGCATCCTTCCATTGCAGGGTTGCCAATTGAATAATGTTCCAGCTAAGCTACCAGCCTTTTGAACTTCAAATCCGCGATGTGACAGTGATATATCTAGACCTGCTGTCGACTTGCCCAGATCCGCAATTAAGCCGTCTTCGCACCCTCCGTGCAAAATAGGCCTCAGGCCTGGCCGACCGCGAGACATTGATCGTTGGATTCACGGACGATATCACCGTTCATTGCTATACTTTCTGCGCGAATCAAATCTTTTCGTGCATATCTGACACCTCATTTCACTATGCCTAAAGGCAAACTATGAAAGTAAAAAACATAAATACTTTTCTCTTTTTGCACTTGGAGGATGTAGTCCCACAGTGAGATTCTCTATTCACCCACGCTGTTGAAGAATTGAGCTCTTGAAAACGAAAGGATCTTTTGTTGAGCGTACCATACCATACTACGCTGACCATCTGCGCTGCTGTTCTTGCTGTTTCGTCGAATGGCGCTGCGTAAGATACACGCGCATATCGTAAAACTATTTCAGAATAACAGCCTCAAGTGTCTTGTGTTCCCCGGTATAAGTCTTACTAACGATTCAACGTTTCGTCCTCGCAAATGGATAAAGCCGTAATCCTGACCTCACGAATGCATGTCGCCGTTCTTATACACTCTTTCGAAGGGTATATGTCATTTCCCCGGGTGTCACTTCTTCGTATATAAGACTCGTTAAGCCCGTTTTTAATAAAAGCTGCGTGTATAACGCGGTTCGCAAAATGCTTGACTAGTTGCCAGCCGCCTTTCGCCCAAGGCCACGTCGTGTCGTAAAATTTACGTCGTCGTGCATGCTTTGCGTATTATCGGTTGCGATATGGGACGAGGAAGCATTCCTTTTATCTAGAAAATTTTGTAAATGTTTACGACACAATCGCAAACTTATTCGGCTCGGCTATACAAATTAACTCATCAAGGTTAGCGCCAGCCAGACGACCACTACATGGCCGATGCAGCAGAATTCATTCACTACCAGTGAAAAACGGTTTCAAGAGCATTGGATAGTGCTACTGTGACGGGGCGCATGGAAGGCGAAGCCCATGAATAGCACAGGTAAAAAGAAAAAACGCCAGGCCTGCGCAGTATATGCAACGCTGTGAACGCTATGTAAGAAGTTCGGCTAGCAAGACGTGTGAGTGCGCGCGTCGCGCGCACTCGCTTTAGTCGTCATGAACTCTGGTGCGAGCCGAGCATGAGCCAGCGCGTGTTGCGTCGCAACGGGCTGCAAACAAAACAGTAAAAAGCTAAAACGAAGAGGCGCCAAGCAGTACAGAAACGACTTATTGACAAACGTATGAGGGGGTCTATTTATATCTGAGACACAAAGCATCTTAAATTTATTAATCAGCCTAAAGACGAAAGGAAATCATGTTACGAGTGGTAAAATATCATTGGACTATTTCTTGGTGCGAACGCATCTTCTGCAAGAAGCCTCGTTAGCCTTCCCCAGCGTTGCACATGATGTATGAAGCGGAGTATAGAGGAGAAGGCTTTCCAGAGCCCGCTGTAAACATTTTTGGGTCGACTACTATGAGTACCATAAGTATAAGTTTTGGCGTAGTAGGGTACCTTGCACACTACGCCATAAATCATCATAAATTTTGCGAAGTAGGGTGAAGTAGCCGCTATGCCAGTTATTCATCATTCTGCGGAGAAGCGAGACATCCCTGCACTACGCGTCTCGAAGGTGCCATGGGCACTTTTTTGATGCCTGTGGCTGACGACGATGAAGAATTATGGCCGATCCCTTTGCAATGTGTGGGAAGCTTTAAGCCACCTATTCGTTGATCAATTCGCATTCTGTGAAGTATTGGTGTTTTACTACGCTATATTGCACTTCCACCTACGCTATATTGCATATATTAACGTGATTCCTTGCCCAACATGACACCTTTGCAGGGTCTTTTTGCGAAAAGAGATTCAAGCACCGGCGTGTCTGCGGGTAGAATACTCGTGTACCACGCAGAGAATCTGGGTTCGAATCTCCTACGCTCCTAGACGTTTTTTTCTCATTGTGCGCGATAGCGGTTACGTACACCAACGGCGGCGGCGGCGGATAGCTACGCCACAAAATCGGCTGTTATGATCTCACAACAGCTTTCGCGGTTAAACAGGTTATTGAACGGGCGGAAAAACAAGTTACTGAAGGAACTTTTGTAAAGATGAGCTAGGTATGACGGACGAATGATACGCAATGAAAATTTACAAGTTCCTTGTTTGCTCTTTTACAGCGAGGTACGGCGTTGGAATCGCATACCACCTGCTCACCGCGCAAGTCAAACATGTGCCACTGAACTTCAAGGGAGCAGTAGCGGGAGACGGGTTCCTGGGGCCAATACTCGACATAGCAGATTCGAGCGATTTTCTCTACGAAGGCATCGATGGTCACCCAGGAAGGTCGCGACGCATTCGCGAAGCAATTCGACACGATGAAGAACCTCTTAGCCGAGGGCGAGGGACTACGTGCCTTGATGATCCTTACTGCATACCATCTTCACCGACGACGCAAGCCCCACCTTGTTTCAAAACCTCACGCTGTACAACAACCAAGCGAGTGCGCTGTACTCCGAACAGCCGGCAAACATGCGCAAGGTACTATGAATACGCAAACACTAAAAGATTCAGAAAAGCCATTCACGTAGGGTTCGACGTTGAGTTTCAACGGGACAACCGAGTTCCTGCTCACCAGCCTAGCAAGTGACTACCTCCGAGACATCAGTACCCAACTGGAGCTGCTACTCAACGCGAGTAAGGTTGCTGTTTTACACGGGGACAAGTCGACACGCTGTTTCCTTCGAACAAGCTGCGAGCCTACTTCCGTAGCCTTGAACTGGACCGGTGCTTCGGAATACCGAAGTGCGCCTCGAGACGTGTGGAGTGCGAACCGGTGGTTCAAATGGCATAAGTGGCTACGTAGTTCGGGTTCGCGATTTTACTGAGGCAGTGATACTAGGAGCGGGGACACTACGCTGCCGTGGATAAATCTTACGAGGTCAACCACCTTCTGAAGAACTTTATCAGTTCATGTTCCGCCGTTGCGTAATATAAACGCTTCGGTGTAACCTACCAAGAAAAAGATCACGTGCGGCTGAGTTAACATATTCTGCAAGAATGAATCCACTTGCTACGCCTTCCGTCTGCCAAGAATGGCACTTCGTATTTTGGACTGTGATCGGCAAAAGATGAGCGCGTTCTGCCAGCTGCGCCTGTCTTCATCATTTGTGTATACATTTTTGTCTACATAGTGCATCTACACACGGACGCGAGCCGGCAAGAATACCCACCCTGGGAACGCACGGGCGAAAAGGTCCACAGCTTCGCTATACAATACTCGAAAGGCTCCTCAACGTGTGCGTAGGACCACCTGCATACTTTTTGAAGCTTTCACTGAAGAAAACTTCGCAAAACACAGAACAAAAAAAAAAAGTTAAATCTTCGAATGTTCGCCGCCACTCGTAATCACTGTCGCACGACGGAACGGACTTTAGAAGATAACGCCAAGCGCAGTGACGACCGTAAGTTCTCGCAAGTTCCCGCGTTGAACTCCGTCGAGACTTCCCAGGGAATGGCGGCGAGCGCTCATAGTCCCATTTCGGCGTCTGCTAATAAAGGTCGCATGGTGTCTTATGATGTTGCCTAAAGCAATCGTGTTTTCTTCGCAGTCGGCTGTTTTGATCAACCCCCTCCCTCCCCCTCTCCCCCCTCCCCAACCGAAAGCTTCCTCCACACCCAACGTGCATTTGCACGGCCCCCGGGATCGGAAGGCATTGGAAGCTTTCCTGTCCCTCACGTGGTTTCGGGGTTGGCGCACATTGGACTAAACGACGATGTCCATGTGACGACACCATCATGTTAAGTCGCGTTAGCTGCTGACCCGAAGGTCGCGGGTTCGATCCCGGCCGCGGCGGTCACATTTCGGTGGAGGCGAAATGGCAGAGGCCCGTGTACTGTGCGATGTCAGTGCACGTTAAAGAACACCAGATGGTCGAAATTTCCGGAGCCCTCCACTACGGCGTCCCTCATAATCAAATCGTGGTTTTCGGACGTAAAACACCACATATTATTATTATATAATTGAAGTCGCGTTATGTGACGCCATATTCACGTCACAAATATTTGTACTCCGCGACGTCATGGTGGCGTCATTGGGTGACGTCATTCCCATCGTGATTAATTTCATCACTCGAGAGTCACTTCTTGGCGTGTGATTAAGTATCCGAGGCCTTTGCTTGAAAACTTCCAGGAGAATGCTAGGATTCTGTCTGGCAGGTTCTGGCGACTGGCGGTTCGCCAGAATAGTCGATGCCGAGAATAACGAACAAGCCCTTGGCTGACTCCGGCAGCCCGCGGGTAGCCAGAAGTGAAAAATTCGAGAGGTCCTTTTCCTTCCTCCATGGTTACGACCAAGAACAATGTAAAAAGGGAACCATGTGTAGATGTGAAGCAGTGGACGCTAACGCTTACACTGGCGGTGGCGTTGACGCTGGCGCTCATCGCAGCGTTGCACAGGAGAGAAAACCGGGGAGGAGCAAAGCACGCAGGAATGGAGCGGTGTTTCTTACTGGAACATGCCAATCGCTGCTAATGGGCAATGAGAGACAGAAGACTCCGACTGGACACAGAGACCCGCAGTCCGCTTTTAGCTAACGCGCACGCTGCGAATTTTTTTATTGTTAAACAACGCACAGCAGAAATCTCCCACCGGCACCACCTTGCAGGTCAAGATCCATTGCCATATATACGGGGTGGCCAGTGAACGGTTGTGCAGCGCGAGCAGTCGGTTTTTTCAACCAAGAAACTCGCTAGCAGACGCTGCCTGCGTCGGCGTCGCGAGACGAGGGGAGGGGGGGGCGTAGGGAAAGGAGAGAGAGGGGGGGATGCGCATGTGCAGTGGGAGTGTGGACGTCGCGGGCAGGGATGCCTACTGCCTAAAGGAGAGAGGGGGGAACGTAGGAGGGGAGGTGCATGCGCAGTGAGGGTGTGGTTGCCGCGGGGAGGGATGCCTAGAGGAGAGAGAGGGGGGAGAGGAGGTTTCTATTATTTATTTTTTTTAATGTGTTTGCGCATGCGCAGTAAGGGTGGTCACGCCGCACACCACCACCACCGGATTAAGGTTCGCCATAAGATGCTTCACATCTAAAAATTAGGCCAGTTTTGTCACGGCACAAGAAGAGATATAAGCTGCGCCTAAAGAATCGCATAGCGTCAGCCCGTCACTTTTGAGAGTGATACCAGCTGATTTTCATTCAAAACAAAACGTTTCTCTCCTAATAGATGTACTACGCCAACCGAAAAATAAAAGCTAGCCTTTTCTGTGCGAAATATCATTTTTTTGGTTGAATGCTGATGCAAGAAGCCGTGACAAAATTCACCAGGACGCTAAGTTTCCTATTTAAAAGCAGCGACACAAACGTGTATCTGTATGGTAAAATCTTAAATCAGCCACCATATATCTCGAAGGTAAAATTTAATCATTAGCTTCTTGCCATCCTAGTCTTTATCTTGGTAAGATTCCGTTTGCTCGAGCTCATTATGCCGGTTCTATGCGTATAGACCAGTCGATCATGAGGTAAAACCTATTAAAGGGCCACTAAACCACCTCCGATATTTTTCAAACATGTCAAGTAAACACGCGCATCGTGTGCAGAATGCCGTCACGATGAACGATGCCACACGCGGCAGCGCTACAAAGCCGCGGGCGCGCCACAAATTCGAAAAGACAATCGCTCCTCCTTTCCGAGCCCTTCCGGCCTCAGCATGACGTCATGGTGTGCATATCTGACGTCAGGGTGTGCATATCTGACGTCGAGTGCTAGCCATCTGCGATTGGTCGCACACGAACTACGACTTCCGGTAAGTCAGCAATCAGCTGGCTGCGCTCCTCGTTGTTCGTTGTTGTCACGGGATGCCACTTTTTCGACCCCTCGTCACGCCGATTACGCGCGCGCACCCACCCCGCTGACCGGCGCACCGGCTTGGGCGTGAAAGGTTGTTTCTTAGAGCCGCGAAGAGCAGCAGAAGGGAGTGTTGCTTTCTTTGTTCAGTACCGCGGCGACGGCAGGTATATGGAAAGCCGCAGTGTGCCCCGAAGTAGTTTTGGCTGCAAGAGCTGCACGTGCACGAGCCGCCTACGCAGTCACCGTAAACGGGTTGTCTCGTTTGATTAATGGAGAACCCTCCCTAATTAAAAAGGGGCGTCGTAAATATTTTGAGGGCAGAGTTTGCGACAATGAAATGCGCATGATTGGACCCATGTTGATGGTCCCTTTTTCCCCGGAAGAGAGTGAGGGGACACGAAGGGGATTTAAGCGCAGGATATCGCTCTGCTAATCAGTCTAGTTGCTTGAGAAACATGGAGTAGAAGTAGATCAACGAGTATCTCTCCTAGAAGTTTTTAGTGTGCGCTTTGTATCGGCTGGCCACCTAAACTTAGCCATTCGCCTAGTTGAGACACGTCTGCAAAGTAGGCATCGGGACTTCAATCTCAGGTTAGCTCAACCTGCCTGAGATCTCCTTCAAGCACTAACTCCCGGAAAAATCGGCGTTGGAACTCGGACCCACCGACATCGCAGTCGTGCGAGAAATCTGCGGACTTCTCGCATCCGATTGTCGTGGACGCAACGCTGCCGGTCATCACACGTATGACTTTCGCGTTTCTTCGGTTTTATTTCATTCCATTGTTAGTTTTAGCGTTAACTGATTTTGTGTATTTTTGTAAGCTCATTGTTTGACTCTAGTTGTTTATTGTTAGTTTTTTCTGAAGTGTTGTATTTAGTGTGCTCGTGCCACAATAGCTAAATTAAAGCTGTTGTTTTGTCCAAACACTTCTCCGATCTTTTCACTGCTTCTACTTGCATACGGAACGGACCAACCCGCTGTCATTCCCGTCGCCGACTTCGCACTGGCGACGCTTGAGTGACAGCAAAACCGTAACAGTCGTGTTTCCCGCGTGTGCGCGCATGCGAGTCAGCTACTGCGGCCCGTGACGCAACTGCGCGAACTAAATCCAACTGTGTTTAGCGTGGTGTTTTGCGATGGTTTTCGTGCATCCACGATCCGGGGAAGGCGGTGGCGGCGGCTCCTCATCTCGTGCGGAGGTGGTCTGGCACGGCGTGTCACCGTACGGATCCATCATGTTGGCGATCCTTTGAAGGCGTGCGCGCAACACAGGGTCCATGCCGGCACGATTCGACGGGCCGGCACGGCAGCAGCGGTTAGACAACAAGCACGCAGTCGACGGAGCACACGGAGTGCGGAGAGTCGCGGCAACCGGAAGTGACGGTGTTTCGAGCAGCGCGTCGGCGATGACGTATGCCTCGGCGAGAGGGCAAAGCGGCTTTGGGAGAGGATACCAACGGAGGGTAGCGATGGAAAGAGCGAAAGGAGCGATCTCCCGCGTTTCGATGATCAAACGCCTATAACTCCGCTATTATGGTACTGTTTCGAAAAATTCTCACGGCTCCGTGTTCGTTGTACACTCGTGCACAACTTCCCCACCAAAACTGAATTTCGACCTCTGGGTGGTTTAGTGGCCCTTTAAGGCGAAAGCCTTTAATGTCTCATGCTCACGTCCGTCCGGTGTCCGTCCGTCCGGTGTCCGTCCGTCCCGTCCGGATGTCCGTCTGTCTGTCCGTCCGTCCGTCCGTCTGTCCGTTCGTCCGTCCGGATGTCCGTCCGTCCGGATGCCCGTCTGTCCGTCCGGATGTCCGTCTGTCCGTCCGTCCGGATGTCCGTCCGTCGGATGTCCGTCCGTCCGGATGTCCGTCTGTCCATCCGTCCGTCCGGATGTCCGTCTGTCCATCCGTCCGTCCGTCTGTCCGTCTTTCCGTCAGTGGAATGGCCCCACGCTTTCGCCGAACACACTTTGGAATGTACAAAGTGTCCTTCAATTTTTTAAATGCGAATGCATTTCTTAGTCGGGCTATGTCAGGCGTCGGTGTCCGCATCTCTCCGCTCTCACTCCCTCTCCCATAGCAACAGCTGCGGGCGCGCGCGCTTATCCTCGCCCCTAGCAACCGGAAGCAGGTGGTGTGGGCGGAGTAGCGGAGAGTGAGTGGAGGGAGGAGCGCGCTCTGGTGTGTGACGGCGCTCGCATCGCGGGAGCTCGGCGGAGCCGCGTGTGTGGAGAGTGTGTAGGAGAGGGTAGGTGCAGTGCTTCGCCGCTCCTTCTGTCGCCGTTCGCTCTCTCTCCTCCCTGCGCCCCCCACTCTCCCGTCCGCTCGCTCGCACGTATATATATATATACACTAATATATATATATATATATATATATATATATATGGCGGAGTAGTAGCGGAAAGTGAGTGGAGAGGAGGAGCGCGCTCTGGTGCGTGAGGGCGCTCGCATCGCTGGAGCTCGGCGGAGCTCCCGCGATAAAAAAAAAACAGGCGCTGCGCCGTACTCCCGACCGGGCTGCAGAAATTAGGCGCCTTTTCCTTCGTCGAACCACAACCACCATATATAAATGGAGTGAAGCGCGCGCGAAATGCATTCGCATTTCCTCACGATTCCCCTTCGGGGAGGTGGGGGCATTTTTTTGTCAGACTGACGCTGGTCAAAATTACCGTCTTGTTTTATCTATCACCGAGTGGAACGATTTACCCTCATCTATTATCTCACTCTTCGCACTTTAATCACTCTTTCATCACCCTTTCAAGCTCCTCTGCTGAGTTCCTCAGAGGAAAACATGCCGTGACCGGCAAGCATTTGTACAGTTCTCTTAAAACACGTCTTCGTCTGCTTAGGAATGTTTACAAAAACATTTCAGCGTTACAACTTGTACTCCACCTGAGATGCATATGTTCATGGTTCCGTTTGTTTGTTTGTTTGTTTGTTTGTTTATTATGGTTCCATTGCATTGCACCTTTTAGTATTGTTATATAAAGGGTGTTTCACGTAACTAGAACCAAATATTTTTTTTTAAATGGTTAACCGCAGCTGAATGACACCAACGATGTGTGGTTCGCCGTCACATGGCGTTTGTTAGGGTATTTTTTCATATCGCGCTTAATTAGTACATTAACTAAGATCAATTGTGCAAAATTTTCAATATTCACTTGAGGGCCAAGTGCGCTTCATTATGTTGTCTGTACGGAGGGCATCCCAACGACCGATCCGCTTTTTTTTTTTTTTTTTTTTTTGCAACGTACATGCTGCGCGGTGGTTTTTTCCGGTGTTTAAATAAATGCCGCGAAATATGAAACGAAATTACGTGACTGCGCTCATGTGCTACCGTACTGCGGCGCTCTCAACCACGCTCCGAGCGGGACAACCATTTGCGTGGACCTTTAACATATCGCTTATCAAGGACTATGGCAAGGTATGTGTAAACTGGTAGTGTAACTTCCACAGAAGCACATGTATCCAGTAGCTGGCGGCTCGTTGCCACCGTCGCCATCTACGTATGGAGGGGACCACTAACAGCAAACAAAAAATAAAAAATAAAATATGACGTCCCAACCGGAAGTGGTAGCGACGTCGTGCATTTGTCCTAAATGGCGCGAAATTGAAATTTTTCTTAATTACTGATCTTTTATATGCCTTTTGATAAATACGCGATTTTATTGCGCCTATATGGCTCGCCAGATGCGTGCGCGAGAGAAAAGGAAGACCAACAAGAAAGATTGAGGAAGCAAAGTTGTTTTATTAGCCAAATAGTGTACTTGCAATATACACCAAAAATTTTGCAGATGAAGAAATTGTGATACAACTGTTCCCGAGCACAATAGCACAAAGGTTCGAAAACTCACGTTGTCCAATCGTGGAAAACCACTGCAGCGAAACAGCAGCCTTGATAATATCACTTTGGCAGCCTTAGAGCACAGCGTTTTCTTCGCTTAGCGTGCCACATTCACCATCATGAAAGGCGAGGGCACGCCGGCCGTGCGCCAGCGAAGGCAGTGGGCAGTCACAGGAGCAGCTATCTACGCATTCTTTGAGCTAGTTCAGCTCTTAAATGTCACGCCAGTAAACAGCACATAAGCAAATAAATAAACTACTGAATGTACGCACGAAACCACCACGCAAAAGTGGGCGATGCCTCGTTGACCCGGCAATGCGCCGAACTAAACACAAGCAGTGATAGCAGACTGTTTGCATACGCCCCCATTTATGGCGCTCGACCAAAAGATGAGGCAATCAACCATTTTGCCAAGTGTCAGATAAACCGTAAAGTAAATTTCTAGTTTACATTGGCATATATAAAATTATGAGTATTCGAAAAAAAAATTGCCTTGAATTTGTGGTTTTCTTTATTTGTCCCCTCCTCACCTAGTCGCGCTTCAATCGTACGGCGGGCGTTGACGTCTCTGGCAATAGGTTTTCGACCACTTTTCGTTCGAAGTTTCGCGACCGATATAATTTGACCATGACTATGGCGCTTCCTTGCAGTGAGCGGCCGTCAAAAATGCTGACGCACTAAGAAGCCGATGCCGTGGTGCCGTGCCCGCTTATTTCACAACTGTCCGTGAGCCGGCTCTTTCGCTCAAAGCACGTTTGAGAGCGCTGCAGTAGGGTGGCGAGCAGGGGAGCTATTCTCGCGGTGTCCCTTAGTGGACATGTCCACTTCGGTCTCCACTGATTGGCTGGAGCTCGGCGAGCAGCGCGCCCCCTGTTTTCGGTCTTTCTTCCGCAACGTCGTTTTGACGCCACGCAGCTTTCACTACTCTCGACACAAATGAGAAAGACGGAATGCGTTTCGCCGCAACGAATGCTGCCCCCAGAGATCCGCTTTTGGACGCACATCTCGGAGGCCGCACATGAACTCTAAGGCCCGTATTCAAGAACAAAACTTAAGTTGCGCGATAAGTTACACTTATGAAAGTATGAGGAAAGTATAAGTTTGAGTTAAGTTAGGGGAAAGTTTCAAAAAGCACACTTAAGGCGCACTTATGAAAGTACCACTTTTCTGGGTAAGTATGGCTCCTGGAAACGAGGCTATAGAAGTTTTCACACTTGTTTCATTAAATAAAGCACCAATAAATTTCTGTAACTTTCGCGGAACACTGGCCGTAAATGTTCTAGTCTTTATAAAGGTGCACTTCGTAACAGGTGGAATAAATAATTATCGTTTTTGTTGGTTTTAAGCCTTCGGCTGGCCACAACAACAGCCGCCACTCAGCGGCCGTCGCAATAAAGTGGTCGTCACAACTCGCGGTTATTTTGTCGTCTACAAGTTTGTTTACTGTGCTGAGATATCGCATGTAATACGAGTGGTTCTTTCGTCGTCATACGTGCTTTTCGCTCCCTGGATTCTTTTTCTGCTTTTCAGCGTTTGGCGTTTTTCTCTAACTTCTTTTATTTTCGGAGCGCCCGCGTGCATTCCCTTCTTTCTGAATAATGGAAGTGTTTTCGTGTGAAAGGAACCAATAATTAAAAGAAGTAACAGGTGAGCGTCTTTCACTTGCTCCGTTACACAGTTTATTCGGGCGTCCACAGCTGTTCGGCAGACGCAAGCTGCCAATGTATGTGGTTGGGCGCCCGCAGCAGCTCTACGGACCCGAGCTGCCATCAAACCCGCGTCTGCCGAGCTGCTGCGGACGCCCGACTAAAACTGTTTAATGAAGCAAGCGTAAGAACCTCACCTCTCCAACATATTTCACGCATGTCATCAGCATGCAGTGGCGGAACGGGTTGACCGCGTTCGTTGTCCTTTGGGCACAGCGGCAGCATTTGCAACAGGCGTACCACCACTATATTGGAAAAGCGGTACTGCGACACGAATCCCGCGTCGTTATTCGCCTCGATGGAATTCTGCCGATCCCCGACAACTTGGCGTAACGGCGGCGCATAACGGTATGCTTCATCCTGCGTAATTTCTTCCACACGGCCAGCAAAATCGGCGAAGTCGGCGACACAGCCGTACTGGTCGGCCATGTTGTTTGACGAAAAAACGGCTAAAGTAGCACTTAAGGTAGCCAGTAGCTCTACTTTACTTTCCGGTACTTAAGTGTCGATTTAAGTTTACCTTAAGGACAAGATTGGTTTGTGAAACGCGTTAAGTGCCGATCGGTTACTTAAGTCGTAAGTTAAGGATAAGTTTCGTTTGTGAATACGGGCCTTAGTCATGTTAGCCCTTGAATTAGGTTTAACGCGGCCGCCCGCCTGACGCACCTGGAAGGTCGGCACGCATTCCCTGCATCGTTTTTCGAACATCTCAACACGTTCATACGCAAGTTCAGACTTGTCAAGTTTGTTTAAGAGTCCTATTACTGTACATTTCGTCCACTTTCTTTCTCTTTACTCTGGGAATGTGCTGGCGGGTTCCGTGCGTCGACGTGGTCAAGCCCGCCATGACGTCACGACTCGCCGTTTTTTTTTTCTTTTTTTTTTTTTGCGTAACTGAGCGCGCTCCGCCGAAGTGGCCAGCGCGAGAATCACGCCCCAGGTGCAGTGACGTGGTCTTCTATGAATATTTCGCGGCCTTTCTATGAGCGCCATAAAAAACACCCCGCCGCATGTACGTACGCTTACGTTACGCCCGCTCTGGCAGCGACCCTCGCGTGATGTCAGGCTGCAGCTGTAGAAGTTGATCGCCACCAATATACCTTGAGGCACGTGGTCATAAGGGGGGCGCTACAATGTACTGAATTTTAGAGTTACTGTATATGCTACTGCATATACAGTAACTCTACTGAATTTAAATGAAGGTTCCTCTATTTTTGAAAGGTGCCTCTATAATTTTTGGAAAAAGACCACGCATGACATCCGTACCTCCCGCCGGCACAGCGCTGCCGCCGCCAGACCCTTTGCTCAAGTCTCGAAGGCGAAAAGGTCACGTGTCACCAACCGGCCTATCATAAGGCGCGGCGGCTGGATCAAAACCTTTCTTTACTTTTGAAAAATATAGGGGTTTTGCTGAATGCTATATATAAGGGAATTAGGAGTGAGGGAATAAAACTTGGTTTTTGGTTTCCGCTTGCAAGCAGTCCGCCTCGTTCCTCAGCCCCTCTGGTGAACAGCATCAATTGTGGTGACCTCACGCGCCAGTATGGCTAGTTGTGATGACGTCAGATACCAAACCATACAAAATGGCCGCCGCTAGTGCATCACCAACGGAGATGGAGCGGAGAGTCCACTCAACGTCACGATATCTTGTGTTCACACGATATAAAACACGTGTTTGAGTGTGACCATCACTGCTGCCATGCCAATAAGCCGGTTTCGAACGCATGTTTCGTCTCGTCACAGCTTTCCGTTCTAGCTGCTGGACCGTGCCACCAGTGTCTGCCACCTGCTGTTCTCTTGTTTCAGCTTAGGCTGTCCATGACTGTACATCAAGGCCAGCTGTACATCACATGACTTCTTGATACAAGTAACTCAAACGTGCTTTCTTAGAAAAGCAGCGAGGATAACAGCTTTTCTTATACGATATCAAACCAAATGAGAGAAATCAAGCAATGCAACCCATACGTCAGGTTACCGGAGCGTAGTTCGAAAAACTATGAAGCCTATTATTCTTGCTAAAGGCAAAGAAAAAAAAGTGAAAACGATACGCAGTCGTCATAGTAAAGCACGGCTTGAGATCGAGTCAACTATCTTTCGAAACAAAAAAAAAGTACATCATAATCAACAAGCAAGTAACCTCGTTGATCGTCGACGTGCGAAGGGCAGCGACAAAGAATGTGCTTCTGGTGGCGGAACTTTTGCATCGAAAGCCTTTGCTGAAGAAGACGCCTCGCGAGAGCACCCGGCCTAAACGGCCTTGAAGACCTACCGCGCCAAGTTACGACCAGAATCCTTGCTCACCAACTTAACTATTGTAATTGTAATGTAGTTGCGCTGAGCGAAATTCACAAACGAGTGACGGAACAAGAGGACAGGACAGGTGGTGCGCACCCCCTGTCCTGTCCCCTTGATCCGTCACTCGTTTGTGCATTTCGCTCAGCGCAACTACATTACAATGCCGTACCAACTAGCCCAAATTGAAGCTTTGTTCAACTTGAATAAATCGTGTCACCTTAGTGCCACCTCCTATGGTTCTTAGCCATGGATGTTTCGGGGGCCCCTTGCGGACCGATGGAAGTGATGAGGGACCCCTTGCAGTGAGAGAAAAGGGGAGGCTGCCATAAATTACCACAACGGGCAGCGTGAAATTGGCGCCTCTTATTTCTCCCAGGCGAAGAATGGTCAAACTAAGGTGCTACGCCAATTCGATTTCTACAGCTTGTCGATAAGTTGTGCCATCTGCAGCCACATTCAACCTGTTTTTAGCTACGTTTACTCTTCAAATATGAAAGTCAAGAAGTACGCTGTGTTGCATATGTCGTAGAAAACGGCACCAAAATCTTTACAGACATTTCACGGATACGAGGCACGGATAAAAGGGGGGTCTGTGTCGTTCTTGTTTGCCGTCTTTCTGAACTTCGCGACGCTGCCTTTATGACCTAACATTAGTAAGCTTAGCCGCAATGCTATGCTGTTATACGGTGAAGCATACTAAAACTCAGAAGGGGCCGCTGTCGCGGGGCATAGTGTGCCTCCAAGAAACGCGTTTTTTTTTTTGTTTGTTTGTTTTTTTTTGTCGAGGATATGTTTCGCGGATCCCCGAAAATTACATCGTGGACCCCGTGGTGTCCGCAGACCTCCATTTCAGAACCACGTATGAGCTCACGAGTAAATGCTGTTAACGCCGTTTGTTGGTCACTGCAACGAGAAGTGACTCGTACCACTGGGCACTTTAAACGCTGACTACCAGAGGTGTAATGAGGTTGCTTCGAAATTGCAGAGACCGCATGCCATTTAGTACATATCCAATGCATACAAGCCCAATTTGGCGATACTAAATGGCGGGTATTTACGTGCCAAAATCACGATATGAATATATGAATATGAAGCACGCCGTGGTGGGCAACTTAAGAATCAATTCTCACAACACGTTTTTTTTTTTTTTTTTTTAACGTGTCATCAAACCAAGCACAGTGCTGCTCACAGACTGAAACGCGAAAATTTCTGGCAAAGTACTGCAAAAAAGTTCGTCTCCAGCATCCACAGTTCGTGTCATATCGGCGTAATTATGACTTGGACACTTACATCACGGATAACATTATCTTCAGCGGTCAGATTTGCAGCTGCATGACGCGGTTATTCCGAGTAATCGCTTGTCCCAATCGGTACACTAAAAAAAAAAAAAGAAGAAAACGATGACGCGTTTAAATCGGTGAGTACTGTACACAGGCGCAGGGGCGTAGGCAGAACTCTTTTTCGAGGGGGAGGGGGGGCAGGCAGAGTGTCATTTTGTGCTCTGTTTGTCACGGCAAAAAAGAATTTCGGGAGGGAGGGGGGCACGGGCCCGGAGTGCCACCCCCTGGCTACGCCACTGTACGGGCGTAACTATCGAAATGCAGCCGTGGTGGCCGGTATCAACCCCATACGTACGGGAACATCGGAGCGCGTAGCGATCGCTCGGCGTTACCGCCGGCCGGCGGCTGCAACGACCTTCGCTAAGGTACCTATACTTTCGCGCAGGCGCAGTGCGGGCGGGCTACGACTGGTGCTCTTTCGTCGTGCGCACCCACCTACTGCTGAGCGTCGAACCGTCGCGAAGGGAACCATTGACGCGTCGAAAGAAAACAGCGCACGGTGCTAACTGTGCCTCCGCGAAGCTCGTTGCAGCCACCAGCCGATGGTGGCGCCGAGCGATTGCCACGGGCTCCGATGTCCCGTTTAACAGTGGACCGCTGTGTGCAGTACTCACGAACTGAAACCGGACAATTTAGGGCTTCGTAACGCTCTTACTTTCGTTTCCACAGTGTTCAGTTCGGGTTACATATCGGCGTAATTTCGAGTCGCACGCGTACATCAAAGCAAACATTATCATTAGAGATCGGATTCGTCGTGCCATGACTTGGTTATATCGAACGATTGCGCATACCAGTCGTTACACTAAAAAAATTGATGTCGCGTTTGAATCCGTGAGGATTAACAGCGGAACGCCACAGTCGCTAAGGGATGCAACGGCGGGTATTTGGTGAAATTCGATGCATTCTGTTGCCGAGTGATGATACAAGAAGCGCTTAGTGTCGCACCAGCACGGGAACCAGGGGGAGGGGGGTGAGGCGCCCCCCCCCCCACGTGTCCAAGGGTGGGGGGGGGGCGCAAAGTTTGCTGTATGCCCTTACTCCGTCGGACCCGTCCCGTCTTTAGTTTAAGGGCAGGATTAAGGCCACGCAGGTTTCTGGCGATAATGGCGGCGAGGACAGGACCCCTGGTGTTGCATTCCAAAGTGTTTACTTTCTATTTTTAATTAGTCCCGGAAAGTTAGGAACTAAAGGTAGCTCATTGTGCGAAGCACTACATCGCTTCATTTTTCCTTTTTTTTTTTCGTCCTGAAGCATGTCTTTTGGACACGACCAACTGAGCGGGGGGGGGGGGGGGTAGATGAAATTGTGCCTCCCCTAACGATGGGAAACCCTGCGCACGCATATATGATGCCTACACGGCCTCGACAACAAGTTAACGCAGTTCCATAATTGCGGCTGGTCGCCGCTCTTCAAGTCAGCTTCAAGGCAGAAACCCTGGGTTTCCTTTCGTAGTCCTAAATGCTTAGGTTCGAAAGGAACTCGTACGACGCGACTGTTACCATAGCTGGGCACGATGAATCGTGCGATTTCAGCTGCGCAGCAGTCACGGTGATTCCGAGGACGCTGAGCCGAGACAGCACTTGCATATGCAACAAAACTAAGAAAAAAAGAAAGCTCAGAGCAATGCTCACCTGTTAAGGTTATTGACAAGGGCTGTGCTGTCCTCGAGCTTGTCGTCCAGCGATGCGACGGTTCACGTCACAGAATTCGTCGGCAAAATACACTAAAATAACAGCAGCGAACTAATAAGAACTATTTGTTGCCTCTCAAGGCCACCGAGAAACACATGTTCAAGTTCAACGTGCAGTGCCGATGTCGGTGCTGCTGTGCCACTGGCAAAATAGATTCGGTGACGTAACTGATAGTTCCCGCCGATGAGTCACCGCAGTTTCGGTTTCGAGACGGCGAGCTTCTGGCGCGTCACGGCCGCTTTGTGGTACTGAGCAATCCGCTGCAACGGTTCTGACATCACAGATAGAAGAATCCGTTGGTGGGCTAGTCGGTACATGTCTTGATATATATACTGGGTATGTGCAGCGCAAGAAACGAAGACAACAGAAGACACATGAACGACATAGACTGGCGGTGTCTATGTCGTTCATGTGTCTTCTGTTGCCTTCGTTCCTTTGCGCTGCACATACTCAGTATATATCAAAATCAGAGATAGGTCGTTTTATGTGAAGTTTCGTTTGAGCGATTCATACACAAAATGTTTTAGTTGTTTTATTTGAAAAACACCAAGTATTCTAACAAAGTGACGTAACTGCATCATGCTTTGAATTTCACGTTTTGTTTATATCGATTTTGTTCCACACAGAGCATACTTGCCACGTATTATCTTTTGTGACATATTTAGAACTATAAATCACATCGAACTCTGGCAGCAAGCACGAAATAGTGGAGCGCAATACGCCAGACGTGGACGCTAGTTCCCCGTTAGTCCCACGTGGGCAGCCATGTTTTAGCCGGGGGGCTGCGGCTCACGTGGAACAAGTGAACATGCTAATGTTCCCCCTGTGCTTACGCGCGCTTCCTTCTAGTGTTCTCTCGCCATCAGCATTTACGTCGCCAAACCCACACTTCCTGTGCTGGCCAGGTGATGAGCCGTGTCAAGATGGGACTCTTTTCAGGTGGGATCAAGATGCATGGGAGCCTAGACAGCTCGAAGACACGTGACCTGGGTAGAAACGTCACATGTGACGTCATACCCCCCCCCTCCCCCCCCAGCTTGATGTAAAAGAAAGGCAACGTCCCGCCTGACGTTGCATAAGTATCGCTATTTTTGCAGTGTCCGTGGTTGGGCCGGGTCCCAGGGGGGCCACTAAACTACTCCGGGCCGTTTCGCGGTTCTCACGATTTGCCACATTCACTACTGCCGCAGCCAAGGTCTACAGCAAAGTACCGCGCTATTGATGACGTAACATGTGACGTTTCTTCTCAGGTCACGTGGCTACGAGTTATTGACGTTCAAACAGACTCTCCCAGTCAAGATTGTGCACGCATGCTTCAAACACGAGTTTGAGGGTAGCTGTATGCAAAATGATTATACTTATTTCGGCAAAACAGTTTGTTCGTTAGCCCAGCTTATCATACATCTTCTACCACGTGCACTGCTTGCTGCCATAGTGTCATAGTTCTGTCCATCAACGAACGTCACACATCCCGTGCACCTAGTGACACTCAGTCGCCTTGTTTCTTCGTCCCCATTGTCATCCTGCAAAAGACGTCACCAAGCAGACGCTTACCGTTTGCAAGATAATAATATCTGGGGTTTTACGTCCCAGAACCAGTAGATGATTATGAGAGATGCCGTTGTGGAGGGCTCCGGAAATTTCGGCCATCTGGTGTTCTTTAACGTGCACTGACATCGCACAGAACACGGGCCTCTACAATTTCGCCTCCACCGAAATGCGACCGCCGTGGCCGGAATCGAACCCGCGACCTTCGGGTCAGCAGGCGAGCACCGCAGCCACTGATCCACCGTGGCGGACACTTTTCAAGACACTCACTTGTGACAGACCTTATACACTTGCATAAATAATGCGAATAAGCACTCTTCCTTGCCTTGACTGCTAACTGACTGTTATACGAGCTTTCTGTTTAACTTAATTCGAAACTTACGAAGTATTGCATATGTTTAAAGGCCATTTTGATTAGATATTTGTATTCGATTCTACTCGGCCATTTCTCAATGAGCATCCATTTCAAATGGAGCATCTATACTCATTCAATATGCACGTATATAGGGGGGCGTGAGTATATGCGTCTGTGCGCATACATTAAGCGCAGAAAATTGAAGACCGGGCATATTTCTTTTTTATTCTTTGTGAACATAACTACAATGCTTTGGGGCACAAAAGCCGACTTGAGAAAGAGCACGGTAAAGTTGTTTATGCAAGATGGGATACTTTTCATTAGGAAATCATGCACGCGTTTTCCAGAACAGTAACTTCCATCAGGCACAGAAATCGAGGGAAGAGTGGCAGAACTGACGGTTCTTTCTGGATCTGGGTAACTTTACATTCCTCTTTGTTTTGCAGCGAAGTTGTCTACGGCTAGGATCCGGGATTTTGTGACATCCGCGGTCCAAAACTCTCCCCTTAAACGCGTGAAAAAGCCAACAACAAAAAAAGCAAGCGCATATAACTGATCGCGTGCTCGGTTAGCAAAGGCCAGTAGCGAGATAAGACAAGCGGATTATCACTGCGTCGAACAGTATCAGAGCTATCTATACATGGCCATGAAGGTGGTGCGCTTCAACGGTCGTGTTTAGGTTTGACACTGGCCAACAACCTGACCAGCATCGTCCCGGAATCACTTGCGTGACAAGATGAAAGAGATGAAAAGACAAAATTTCAAACACAGGGCCAACTGTGTATCTCTTCGTGTTTATACGAACGATATACATAGTTACATAACATTCGTCAAATTACACATTGCATAATCACTAAACAGAGAGTAAAACCTCTACTACTAACTATAGCAGCTTCGCTGGTCAACCAACTTCCCCAAGTGGAATGGCTGCTGAAAATGTTTATAATTTTTTAGAGCAAAGTAACATATTTCAAAAGAAAAAGAAGGCGTCACATAGGAAAGCTGAAGCTGCATGAAGTCCCAGCAAGACGTACGTGGTTCGTCTCCAACAGAGTTACGCAAATGCGAAGTTGTATCTTCCGGGTATTTTTCGTCACTTTAACAAACGATGTTAACCCATACTCAAGATTATAAATACGAGAACAGCCAGTCGTTATTCTTAAATACCCTAAACACTTACCCAATTGTTTCGCGTCATTACAGTAACGGATAAAACAGCGTTTTCTGATAAATCTGACAAGAGGATCAATTATAAAATCTACCGTAGTTGCATGATTCTACCATTCTAACGCACCCCCGTTTGTGATGAGCACGTAATCTTGCATTAGTGAAAAATTGGAAAGATACTTGATGCCAATTTTTCGCTCTTAAGCCCATTGTAACGGGCACACACATTTCAGAAAAACATTCAGCGAAAAAAATGCGTGTTAGAAACGTGTAAATACGGTATATAACCTGTTACGACAGCGACGCCTTTTCCTCTCCTGCCTGCCGCGGTGAAAACGTTCGCCAATCAGCGCAAAATATCGACGCATTCAACAGCCAACGGCGCTCCATATTAGCATTTCTTTCCTACACACCTGTGAAAGCTTATAACTTTATTGGGCCAGAGAACAAGAACATTAGCGGAGCTCCGGAAGCTGTATACGAGGCAGCTGCCGCCATTCATTCGTGACAAGCGTGAACTGGCAGAATAGCGATGGTTGCAAGAAGGAATGTCTAATGGACACATACATGGCTCAAGGCGCGGTCTTCAGACGTAATCAACTTTCCTCTCTCTCTCACTCACTCACTCTCTGCCAATTGTCCAGGGTTCTCTGTCCTCCGGCGGACATATGTATACCTGTCTGGCGTACCTGTTATGCCATTCGCGGAGCGCAATCGATCAAAGACAATGCGCGCGGCCACTCGCAAAAACAACAGCTGTCGGTTCTTGGAACTTAAGTTCGGGCTCCCCTAAGAGTCGTTTCTGTCGTGCGTTCTTCATGTTGCAGCGCGACCAGTACGTCGCGACCAAACGCCATCGCCGAAAACTCCAAAGAACCTAATGACGTGACTAGGCGTAGGTGGTAGTGGAGGCGACTTCTGGGACGCAGCGATGGAGATTCGCGTTCTCGCGGCCATAACCCTCGCCGCCATTTTGATTACAGGGGCAGACGGAGCAAAGAAAGGGGATGACGGGTAAGTCTTCACGGCTGCTCGCAATGATTCTCCCTCCTGATCATTAGTCATCTGAGGAGGAGGGCAGGACCCCCTCCTCAGTCGGACCAAGCTCAATCGCAAGGGCCTCAGGGCGAGGGCCTAAGTTGGAGCTGTCGGACTTGTTTAATGTATACGGTTATGGCTATGGAGATTTTTGGCGATAATGGCGGCCGACGATTCCTGATGATACATTCCAAGAACTATGTATTTCCCCACCGTTACGCCCGGAAAGCCGGGGAGCAAAGGTAGGCCCTAGTGATTGATTGATTTTGATCTTTCCATCCATTGAGAAGCTTGTTTTCTTTAGGACTCGACCACAGCGTAAGAAAAATTGACTCGACCACTGAGGTGGGGGGGGGGGGGGTGTAAAACTCGCACCCACTCGCGATAGAGAACAATCCACACGCCTATGCTGCTGATTTGCTGATTCTTAATGGACACCGGCCCTGTAACTGTCTAAAAAATCACGTCCCATGGAGGCTGTATCAACAGGAATAGGTGCCTCAGACGGCTTGACCAACGTGTCGATAGGTGGACCCATGTTCGTCAAAGGCGCCTCCTCATCCTTGGCGCAAAGGCTCTAAGGTGGTTAGACGTTGACGTCACGTCACGTGGTGCCGCTGTCAGGGCTTGCCACTTGCTGCCTTTGCTTTAAGTCACGTCACGTAACATTTACTATACCTCGCGCGGAACTTAGTTGTGTTTCTCGACTTAAGGATACTTCTTTTTCTTGTCTTTATTGATTCCTTTTATAAAAAAGAAGTAGAGATAGAGCCTCAGTGGCGCATAAAAATGAAATTACCAGTTCATGACTATGGTCATCTTCCTTTTCATTGGGATAATCAATGGTGTCCCACTCGCAAATTGGAAGCGTCTGTTACAAGGTTTCGATGCCGTATACCACCATATAATTTTTATTTATACATGTTTTGTCTGGTGCCATCTCCTCTAGGCTGTTACTGCCAAGAGCCTGAAAGCATTCATAATTTTTTTACTTACCTTGCGTCATTTCGCTAGTCATAGGAAAAGGCATTTAGAAATTTTCTTCAAAAAACTTAAGAATTACTCTGAATTTTCAAAATATTCTATTCCTTGGGGCGCCTTCTTTGGGCTACCACCACAGGAACGTCTGTCTAGCCATATTCGAAGTTCTCGGTGACAGAAGAAGAATGCTTTGTTAATTTATTCCCAATCAAAATGTGGTACTTCGGAATTCCTCTCAATATAGTTTATTGTTTTCCACATTATTGTACAATTGTTATTTTTATTGCTACATAAACCAGTCATTTTTCTTTTTTTCTTGTTTATACCCTAGGCACCCCATTTATTCTTCAGCCTTCGTCTCAAATCCAAAATTTTTCGCTTATATTAACCGCCGGTTGCATGGCTAATCCCCCGAGTGGGTAAGAGCCAGAATTCAAGGAACGAGCAAGCTAGGCAGCTCGCTACTCCTCCTTCCATGACACGCAACGAAATAAAAGCACAAAATGATTGAAAAGACTGAATAGTAGGGGTGTGCGAATAGTGAAATTTGATCTCGAATCGAATTCGAATCGAATAGTGCCGAATAGTAGCCAAAATTATCGAATTCGAATCGAATATCGAATAGGAGCATTTTCGTGGAGGTGAAAATGCTCGAGGCCCGTGTGCTTAGATTCAGGTGTACGTTTAGGAACCCCAGGTAGTAGGAATTTCCGCACCCATCCACTACAGCGCCTCTCATAATGATATCGTGGTTTTGGGACTTTAAACTGCATAAATTATTATTAATATCGAATAGTATTTTTATATGAAACGTGTACCACCAGTTATGGCAAGACAAAGGAAAGATAAAGACGCTACGGCGTCCTGACAACTTTATTACGCACTTGTCCAGGCTTTTTTTTTTCAGCTTTAGTGGGCGCGCACGCATGTTAATAGAAAAGCTCCCATTCCAGTCATCAGCGCCAATCCTAACATCCTAAAGGCTAACAGAGGGGATACGGAAACTAGTTTTTTAGATGCGAAGCATCTTATGCTCGGGGCTCTGTCCGTCCCTCCCGTGTCCCGCATCCCGCGTCCCCCGTCCCGTGCCCCGCGTCCGGCCACTCCCATGAAGTAGGGGAAGCACCCATTCTGCGAACCAGACCCCTGTAGTAATATGAAGGCCGTCAACCCTAACACAGCCATCAGAGTCATGGCCGAGAGCACAGAAGAGGCTGCTTAGCAATGGCTAGGCAGGTGGTGTCTGTCACCCAGGTTGACCCCATTCCTTGAGTCATGGTCGAGAGCACAGACAGGCTGCTTAGCGATGGCTAGGCAGGTGGTGTCTGTCACCCAGGTTGACCCCATTCCTTAATCTTGCTTGCATGTGTTTGGAGGTGGCTTAGTCCGTCCCTCCTTCCCCGCGTCCTACACCACCACAGAGCATGCGCGTCCCCTCCCCCTTTCTCTCCTCTAGGAATCGTCTACTCTACGGAGCGGCCCCCGCGTCCCACACCCCCACAGCGCATGCGCGTCCCCTCCCCCTGTGCTCTCCTACGCTCACCCCCTTCCTCTACTCTAGGAATCACCTACTTTACCGAGCGGCGCATGCGCGTCCTCTCCCCCCTCTCTCCTCTAGGAATACTCTACTCTGCGGAGCGGCTCCGGCGTCCCACAGCGCATGCGCGTCCTCTCTCCTCTTGGAATCATCTACTCTACGGAGCGGCTCACGCGTCCCACAGCGCATGCACGTCCCCTCCCCCTCTCTCTCCTCTCCTACGGTCCCCCCCGTCCTTTCCTTTAGGAATCCTCTACGGAGCGGCGTGAACGACAGGTGATGTGACAGCTGCTTACTCCGCTGGGGGCGCCACGGTAGTTCCGCGGTATGAAAATGACGGAGCGCGCGCGCCTCATTCTCTCTCCTGCGCAGCGCCGCGATGAGCGCCCGGACCACTGCCGTGAAATGAGAGCGGCGACGTTCCTCCCCCGCTCAAGCTAATTATCTCCCCGCTGCTTCGCATCCACACATGGTTCCCTTTAGCGGGAGATGGGGATTTTTTTTTTTTTTGCTTTTTCCCTATGGTCGCGCAATACGGCTCATCTGACAACGATAATGTTGTGCTTCATCGCCATGAGTGCTCTGGGCCCAAAAATCTTCGGGCGTCCGTCACAGCTGCGTTTTAGCTGCGCGCAGGAACGATGGGAGCTTTCGCACGAGTGGTGCGGCGAGGCATTGGCGATTGCAAAGCGTGAAAAAGTGTTCACAAGTGAAGCCAATCACTGAGGGTATTGCGGGCCAAAGTCGGGACGTTTTTATGCGACCTAACTACGTGACCTGCATGTCTGTGTAGGGGTAGTTGGGGTCGCACAAGTCCGTGCCTTCGTTTCAGAAGTGATGTGAAGGGCTTGACAGTTCTCACATGAGCTTTTTTTACGTGCGGAAATGGCATAATCCCCTTTCAAATAAACAAGCACTCCCTTTCGAACACGGATATCGGTGAGTGTGCTAAAAAATGCCTACTGTAACGATGTTAGCTTTTGTTTTAGCCACCCGCCATAGCAAGTTGCACCATTGGCCTTCGTCGCGTTTTAGATATTCGCCCGGTCGAACTATTCCAAACTTCGAATACCAGCTATTCGAAAGTCGAATCGAATTATTCGATTAAGTACTATTCGATTCGAATTCGAAACTCGAATATTCGCACACCCCTACTGAATAGCCAGAGCAGACAGTCAGATAGCGCAGATATTTGCAAACTTTTACAGGAAGGCACTCAAGAAAGCATACGGACACTACACTCTAAGCCGAAATCCGGCAAATTTGGACTAACTGCAGTCGTTAAACCAGCGGATAAACGGTTCGTCCAACAGGGAGTAAATGCGTGACAGTGCGTGCCGTGCGCAAACGCCCGGCAATGAAGGGACCAACGGGGAGAGTAACTGCGCGCCGATCGCCTGCTGCCGCGCTGCAGTGCTCGGCCCTGTCGGCTAGCACGAAAACGGGAGTTATATCGGTTGTACGCCAGAGTGAAAGCGAAGCACTATTCAGCGAATCGAAGCTTTTATAAGAGGCAAGTTCAACTCGCGCCGGCGCACACAGCGAGCGGATGAGTTCCGGCACGTTTCTTCCCTATCGAGCTGCCGGCACTGCCGGGCCCAAACAAGTGCAAGCCTCCGAGCCCGGAGACCGCGGATAATACGTTTCAACGTGCCGAATTAGGAAGAACTACGAAGAACACCGACAGCGCAAAGAAAAGTAAGCTGTTCGTCAGCGGTCGTGGTCCCGCCGCGTCACTTGCCACAACTTTGAAGCGGTATACGAAGTAGGCTTCGCATGTCATCGGCACCGAGCCGGCTGGCCGGGCCGGCGGCCGTGTGAGTGCGTTGCGGCACAGGTGGAAGAAACGTCGCACAGAATTTGTTTCGCGGAAAATAATGTCTTCTGGATTAAAGTACAGTTCAAACTCTGTCTTTCTCTCCATGCGACAATCATCGTCAAACATTTAACATGAAGGCGAGTGCCGATACATCGTGCGGCCGGCGGTGTGCACAGTAAACAACCGTGCTTGCGAGCGGTCTCGTCGTTGTAGTTATACATGTATATATATATATACATCACTGCGTAATACGCCGCGGACAGTGAACACCCACCTATTTTTCCTTTGTGTCTAAAATAACGACGACGAAAATTGCTCAGGAAACGCATGTTGTGATCGCCGGGGGTCGTAAGTACAGCCGTGCTCCTCGTATAAGCCTAGTGGCGTTATCGGCAAGTAGACGACAGCGGCATCGACGGGCGCCTCACTGCTTCGCCGGCATTCGTGCATAAGCGCCGCTGCTATGTTTGTGCGTGTGGAGTTGTGCACCAGCACCGCCAGTACTGCTAACGCTTGTTCTGCCGACACGATCGAGTGCCAGCTGTTAATTCAGAATTCACTGACTGAAGGGGCGTTCGAGATTACGCGGATTCAGATTAAAAGATCGCTGTGCTTCGGTGCTACGAATAATAAGCCCACGTAAGTTTAGACGTACTGCGCTGTCAATGTTTATTGTTTTATTACGCCGAACAGAAGTCTGCCCCACCGGCACTACATGGGAGGTCAAAACACTGTGCCTATATATATCCGATGGCTCGTTTTCAGCTGTGTAGCGCGGGCGGGCGGGGTTTGCGGTGTTTCACTTTGAGATGTCATTGTGTGTGTGTGTGTGTGTGTGTGTGTGTGTATATATATATATGTTTGTGCGCTTGTCCCAATAACTACGGTCTCCAATGCTGATTAAGTTGGAATTACCATGAACTATACCGACTACTGCAAGGGCGCCATTTTTTTTTTCGATTCGTCCAGACGGTTCAACTGTTAGTCCCCCTGGAGCATTCTACCGCGAGGACCAACATTTAAACCAAGTGGAGTAAATGCTAGGGGGTAACAGTTGAACCGCTGTAGTTACTCCCGCAGTTGGTCCAAAAATGGTTCAAAATTTGTGGCAGCCCAGTTAGTCCCCTGAAGGACCAATGTCATACCCCCTTTTGGTCCTTTTCGGCTTAGGAGTGTAACTGCCTCACACATTTCCGCAAACCAGTGGCATCCAATTCTGAATTCTACAACAATTACTGAATAGGTAATTCGTTGATGTCCTCTAAAAATATTGAATGGAAAGTGTCCCATCGTGATAAACAGTCGAGCAATACAGACGTCGAAAAAAATACTAGAACAAAACCCTTTCCCAATTCGCAGCGATTTCCACAACGTGGTGATGGCAGTGATAAACAAAGCTTTCATAAATGGTTAACCCCTTGTACAAGCACGCCATTCGTTACCGTCGCCTTATGCGGCAGTGTTTATCTGTACGTGAACAGAGAAGAAGCATGGTGCCAAAATATATGCGCGGATTTCGTTGCTGGTATATGGATTAGGACCTTATTTTAAGTACATAAAAGTGATCATCATTAATGTGCGTCTTCAAGAGTCACGCAGTGTAGTTTACATTGGTATTTACTTACATGTGCGAGGCACCTGGAAAACAAAGATCTTAGATGTTGTACAGCGGCAATAATGTACCTTTACATTTTCTGAAACTCACTTTATCCTGAACGTAACAAAGTATGATTACTTTTTGCTCTGCTTAGTATGGCGCAATACAGGAAACCACGACGTTGCTCCAACAAGACAGCATACTGTCGGCCACGTCTACAAAAGCTCATCTGTTCTTTTATTCTTTTTCAATTCCTCCGTCTTGTGTTGGTGAAGTAGTGTCGCAATAGCAAGGTCAGGATTTAGCATGAGATATCTATCCGCAAGCCATAGAAGCAAACTTTGCAGTTTCATTAGAGGAGAATAATAATAAGAAAAAAGCGCACTGAACTGACGACGCATATCCACATCAATTGCGAATGCCATTTTGTGTACCCGTATAAACCGGGAACGCAGGACCGCAATGAAATTCAGTAAGATTGTCATTTGCTGCGAATGGCATTACATGTACCGTATGACAGGGGTACAGCTTAGCATACCTTTGGCGCAAAAAAAAGTACCAAAGCGTACCAGTACATCTGCCACATGTGACCATGCCAAAC
>JALIZH010011067.1:0-64585 GCA_030522465.1 Rhipicephalus appendiculatus
TACCACACAGCCATGCCTCTGCTTGGAAATACAGTGAAAATAACTTCATCTGCTTGGATATGCAGTGAAAACAACTTTCATGCTTCGCAAATGCAAGCGTCCTTTATATAGTCGTCGCAATATAAGATGTAATATCCAGGAATATTGCCTGGTACAAGCGTACATTGCAATCGGGCGTCAGAATATGTGACTATCATAACGATTTCATAGTTTGAAGCCGGCCACCCATTACAAACGGCACACACCTTACTGCGCGTATTCCCTTAACACCACCTAGTGGGTGCATAGCAAGTATGCACTAAGTGGTTGAAGTAGGTACTCGGGACAGGGATATCGCTATCGCGTTCAACTCTTAAAGGCGAAGATTAAGGATCCCCCTTTTTTTACCATCTCTTAGTATATATTTTAAAAAGTCACATCCGGGACGGAAATACGTCAGTTAGGCCGTGGTAGACCCCGGCATAAAACACTTTCCTGTTGAAAGACGTGATGCCAATCCCCATCTGCAATCTAAAAGCGATGGCGCACGAAGCATTAAGGCCTCAAAGATTCATTCACACAATCACGAAGGCTACGACGTGCCGCTGATTTGACAAACTGGCGGTGCGGAGCGTATGCTCGCGCATGAGTTCCCGTGCCTGCGCGCGATTGTCGTGTATTCCGCGACAGCGCGGGCAGCGTGTGTGTGTACCTGCGCGGTAGCATGCGTTCTTATCAAATGTCGTGGAGGGCAAATCGGTTCGTAACAACCGTTTTCCATTACACTGTATGCTAATGGGCCTTGGCCGGGACCACAGGAAAATTCGTATCGCCAAAAAAATCGTACGAGCCGTGACCGTATCACTGAGGTTTCACTGTACATTGTATGTGAATGTAACCTGTAAGTCATGTGTATTGGGCATCGGGATAATTCACATAGTAGTACGGATGTCTGATCTTACAACAGTAACTTTTGTATAAAGAGCTCCGGCATAAGTTCGCGCCGCTTTTTTATGCCAGTGCAGGAACATCCTTAGTCTCAGAATGTTGTTTCATGCGCGCGATCGCTCTCTCTAGACACCTAAACTCTAATAAGAGTACTGTGAGGGTGATACGTCAAAGGGAGCACCAAGTTGTTCAATTTCAGAGAAGTGTGCAGAGGAAATTTTGATAATTGATGGCTAATCCAAGCATGAGGCTGTTGTTTTTGTCACAGTGTATGTGTAGTCCAGGGGTCTCAAACTCACCTCAGCCAGCGGGCCGCAGTCACACAATTTAGCCCCGCAAGGGCCGGGGTAGTGTAGGAGGTAAGAGCGGGGGGGGGGGACAGTACAATTTGCCTGCTGCAAACGCTACCATTTGAAAGAAAATTTTCCCCATATCTCATATTCCAGGTCATTTATGAAGGAGATTTGGTGCCAGGATTCCAACAATATGTCGTCCAAAATGACTCAAATGTGGACACCGATTATGAAATATAATTTTTGTTTCACGGTTATTTTTCAAAACAAGGTGAACACATCGGATGCCTCACGAAGACAATGGCTTAGACCAGTCATGCCTGTGGCTCACGACCATACTTCATCAGACAATAAAAAGTGGGGCGAAGACAGTCATGTGAGGCCCGCGGGCCGCAACCGAGAGCCTCGCGGGCCGCGTGCGGCCCGCGGGCCGCGTGTTTGAGACCCCTGGTGTAGTCCTTAAGCCAAGGATCTTATACCAGGCACTATTTGGACTGGTCACTTTGAACCGTTGGCGCAGTTGGACACTACTGGGATTCTATGCGTGCAATAACAGAGCTGTCACTCGGATACCATCACGGCTAGAACATGCCCAGCTCAACACAATTACAAAGCTAACTGCGAGTGTGTCAGGTGCGTGAAATCAAAAAGCAACTTGTTCCGTCTGTCACAGTGTTGCATTCTCATTTTCAACACGGCTTTCAGATTGACAATCAGCTTTATCCAATGCATCCTATGAATTCAATACTATCTCCACTAAGAAGTCGATGAAGTTGAAACGGAGCGATGAACATATATTATGGACAAGCGCGACATCGACACATCACGCGCTAACACGTCCTAGTCTATATGGATGCTGCTATGCTACAGGACGGCAGGTGGATATGATTCCTCAGTTCTACGTATAATGTCGTCAGCGGTCCCCAGCGTTACTTATCTGACGTTCTGGTAGCTTAGCTGCGGCGAGCTGCCACATCTCAGCTACCTACAATCTAACAACTAGATGTTTTCACTGATTCTTTAGCAGCACCTCAAGGACTCAAGAAGGTTTACAATGCGATAGCAATCTGCTGGGCAATCTACCCAATGGATATTCAAACAACTGTATGCGTCAAGGTACACTAGATTCGAAGCGATTCTGCAAACCCTCACCACAGTACTACTCACCAGAAGGCCCTCCTAATCCAAGTCTTCCCTTGCGCTGTAATCACTCTCGAAATGGAATACCAACTAGCCTGTACCCACACTTTCCTCCAGGTCTTCCGTCTGTTATCTGCCCATCTCAACCCCTGAACTAACTTCAAGCCCGTAAAAAGTTTCTCCAACGGGGCGCCCGCGCTCATGTGCCACAGTTTGTCTGCTCTCTCCCCCTTTACCTCATTAGGGCGAAGGAGGCTGTGCTTAGGAGGCTTCGGGCAGGGGTGGCCCTTATACCCCCAGTCATCTTAACGTGGAACTGGCTGCATCTGTCACTGGGTGCTACGGGTGTACACTGCTATATTCCAGAGATGGAGGTAGATGTGCGCCACCTAATACGGACCAATGGTGTAGTCAGGGGGTGGCACAGCGGGCCTCTGCCCAGCCCCACCCTTTCCCCCCACCGCCGCATTGTTCCCCATGGGATCTACAGAGCACAACCTGATACTCGACCGCACTTAGCCACCCGGCCCACACGTCGGATTAAGGACGTCCACTTGCAATCGGAACGCTCACGTCCCCTCCTGCAAACGGGCCTACGCTAGTGTTGACAGTGTCACTACCAGCTATGAGCACTAGCTACATTACAACATATTAGGGCTAAAGCATTTAATGTCTCATGCTCACGTCCGTCCGTCCGTCTATCCGTCCATGCCCAGATATTGTTGAAAAAATTGGCCGCGTATCTGCGTCCTTCGCTGCAAATGTCGTCGAAAGACGATAGTCTTGTGCCGTCCGTACTACTATGTTTTGCCTTGCCTCAGACAGCGCCTACTCTACGTGAATTGGCCGCATCTGGCTGGCATTGATAAAATAGAGGAGGCGCTGCGCGAGATATGGACGCCATTGAAAAAATTACACCATCTCCCGCTAAAGGGAACCATGTGTAGATGCGAAGCAGCGGGCGCTAACGCTCACACTGGCGGCGGCGTTGACGCTGGCACTCATCGCGGCGTTGCGCAGAAGAGAAATCTAGGGAGGCGCAATCACGCATTGATGGACCGGTGTTTCCTACTGGAACATGCCAATCGCTGCTAATGGGCAACGAGAGACAGAAGACTCGGACTGGACACAAAGACCCGCAGTCCGCTTTTAGTTAAAGCGCACGCTGCGAATTTTTATCGTTCGACAACGCACAGGAGAAATCTCCCTCTGGCACTACCTTGCAGGTCAAGATCCAATGCCTATATATACGGGGTGGCCAGTGAACGGTTGTGCAGCGTGAGCAGTCGGTTTTTTCAATCAAGAAACTCGCTAGCAGACGCTGCCTGCGTCGGCGTTGAACGGTTGTGCAGCGCGAGCAGTCGGTTTTTTCAATCAAGAAACTCGCTAGCAGACGCTGCCTGCGTCGGCGTTGCGAGGCGAGAGGGGGAGCGTAGGAAAGGAGAGGGGAAGGGGACGCGCATGCGCATTGGGGATTGGGGGTGTAAACGCCGCGGGAGGGATGCCTAGAGGAGAGAGAGGGGGGAGGGGACGCGCATCCGCAGTGGGGGGTGTGGTTGCCGCGGGCAGGGATGCCTAGAGGAGAGAGATGGGGGGAGGGGACGCGCATGCGCAGTGAGGGTGTGGACGCCGCAGGCAGGTATGCCTAGAGGAGAGAAGGGGGAGCGTAGGAGAGATGGGGGAGGGGACGCGCATGCGCAATGGGTGTGTAAACGCCGCGGGCGGGAGGGATACCTAGAGGACAGAGAGGGGGGAGCGTAGGAGAGGAGGGTTTGCGCATGCGCAATAAGGGTGGTCAGGACGCACACCACCACCGGACGGACGTGAGCATGAGACAATAAAGGCTTCCGCCTTAATAGCGCGGAGCGGAGCAACCTGGAACGTGCCAGATCTCATCCAAGAAAATGAAACAGAGGCAGCATCGAAGGCATGGGTTCACGCGCACGGGGTCGGGGCAGTTAGACATTTCTCTTTCACGTCTGAAAAACGAGTCATTTGGCAACAGATATTTCGGCCTAGTCATGATACAGAGCCACAATTGTGTTGCTGGTTTTATTTCGGAAACTTCAACGTCCTGGGAAATTTCGTTCGATATTCTGACATCGCTGCTCAGCAAAACAAAATTATATTACCAGTAACGACGAACCTTTAATTAATACGATGCGTAGCGCTTATATTCACCGCCAAATAAGACTTGCGGTTTGAGCGGAAACCAGCTAGCGCAACTGTCTCACAAGAGAAGGGCAGGCGCGCCGGCAAGCGATTCCACGGTAAGCAGTTCGAGAAGCGCCCCAAGAATGTGGATTTCCCCGATACCAAACGCTATACCAAATGCTTATACATGCACAAAAAAAAAAAGAAAAAAAAACAAAAAAAAGGACATGGCATATTCGGTCGACTGGCCACAGGCTTTCGCCGAACGCACTTTGGAATTTACGAAGTGTCCTTCAATTTTTTCCACAAAACACTGCTTCAATACTTGCTCAAATTGTGCATTACCGCACATATATAATACGCATATACGCCTCAAGGGCAAGTCTTTATCGCAACAAAAAGATTGCGAAATGCTTAATCGCCAGCATGACGACGCAGCTCTGCGAACATTACTGACTCAATGAAAACCGCAGCCAATTCACTAATACGTTCGTCATGCGAGGGAGGGTGGTGAGTGACAGAGCCTAGGTTCTTGGTAACATTGGCAAAGCATAACGATTTCTTTCATTCGGCGCGCAGTCCTCGCAAACAGCATGTTGAATGCGTCGTCACGCATTCCCTTCTCCGAGGGTATGTCGAACAGCACTGTGGAGCTGTACTGGCATGGGTAATGCTACGTCAGAAAGCCGTTCTCGGGCGCGGGCGGGCTAAATAGTGCCAATGGTATGCAAAGCTCTAAAATGTGATTCTCTTTCAATTTAATCATTTCCTTGACAGTTGGCGCTGTGGCGCAGCGGAGCGAGGGGCTTTAGCGGAGTTCAGCCCGGCGATAAGGAAACTTATCGAAGGTAGCGGCAAGCTCTTTTTGCATGAATCAGGTTATTTTTGCATGCCCTCCCAGACTTTTGGAACGCTATTTCCACAATTCACGTCGACTTTAGCAGCACCTCAAGGACTCAAGAAGGTTTACAATGCGGTATCCAAAGAGTGATTAATTAAATGTATCCCTTTAATTAATCACTCTTTGTATGCGGGTATGTTTAGTGCCAAAAACTTACAAGGCCTCGAACTCCTGTTTAATATTGTCACGTCGCTCCAGAGGTCCAGGCAAGGTTTATTTGTACGCTGAGCAACAGGGCTCTGACCAAGCGCGTCGGTTGGGCTTGCTCGCAAGAGCGGGATTGTTTGTTTTGTTTGTTTGTTGCCTGAGTTTTATGGCTTGTACCCACTCTGGGGGATTGGCCGAGAAAGCGTAGTGTGACCCTTGGACTACAACTGCACTAGAGGTTCTAAATATATTGAAAATAATAATAATGAATAAATAAAATAACTAAGAGAGAGTGAAAAGGAAATAAAATCTAATAATAAACTTTTGAATTTTTGTGAAGACCAGACATCTTAGTTTTCTTCACCCAACAATTAGAATATTTGGGTTGAAACACTTATTAATGTTATGTCAGTGTTATTTCTTGTAAATTTAAAGTGGAATACGTTTAGTGGCTTGAATAAACTGGCAAACAGCGTCAAATATGTCCCTGTGGCAATGTCCCAAGACAGAGGCACCGAAGTTTAGTACAGTTTCCGCCGTTAACCTTATACCTAGCCTCAAGAATGGAATACCTAGAAGTCTTTTTCTAAGTAATGTGTATCGTCGACATGATAAAAAATAATGCTCAATAGTTTCTATTTCTTCGCAAATTGGGCAGAGGGGGGAAATCACCAGACCAGCTTTGTGTAGATATAGATTTAGAGGGGGCACACGGCATCTAAATTTAGTAATCAAAATTTCAAACTTTCTGGACTGACTCCACTGAGGTTTCCATGGAAATTTGAGGTGGTAATATTCTGTCGATTTTGTAATTGTTTCAATCATATCTGTATAAATAGATACTTTTCTATATCTGATCGCGGTGATGTATTCCACTTCTGGAAGTAGCGAGATTATTGGGCCTTCAAGCGATGCTCGGGCTAAGGAATCGGCCAGCTCATTTAATATTAATCCAGAGTGACCTGGAACCTACAGTAACTTTAGGTTTTTCAGCTGAGGCGGTACTAATGTGCGGAATGCCATTAAAGTTCGTGAGTTTTCTGAAGCTGTAAGAGCTGTACATACTGAAAGAGAATCTGTTATTATGATTGCTCTGTTTTCATTCGAAGGGAGTTTTCGAAGCGCCAAAATAATAGCCAGGAGCTCGGCTTCAAAAACAGGAGTAAAATCAGGTAGCCTCACTGAGAATGACCATCCAAGTAACTCGGAAGCAATTCCTACGCCTGCTTTTTCATCATTCACAGAAGCATCTGTGGCTATTATATTGTTAGTGTCTGAATGTACCAGGTAATCTTGTAACCTGTCGTTTAAGAATCGGCGATATTGAAATTTAGATAATGGTGGGAAAACATCTTCATATTCTATCTTAATATCTTGATTCAAGCCGTTAGTTACAAGTACATTTCTAATGTCTACATTTAACCCTTTCTAGTTTCTTTTGAACAAAAAAATTATTTGGGGTGTGTGAAACCGTGGCCAATGAGCAAGAAAGAAGGCATCTGGGTCAGTGATAAAGACGTATTCAGATCTTCTTGCCGGTAAGCCTATACAATTTTAAAAATGCTTGCACCGTTAAAATACGGAATCGACATAGTAGTGTAGGCAGGCGCGCTTCCTGGTAAAGTACATTAATGGCCACAAATCTGGGGAGACCCAGACACATTCGCAGTGCTTCTCGCTCCAAGAGAACCAAAGGTTTTATTTTATAAGCAGGGCCACCTGAGAATAATATACACCCGAATTCCAGTATTGGCCGCATGTACATTTTGTACAACATTATCATGGTGTTCCTTCGTAACCCAAATTTTCGGTTACACAGCCTGCGCAATAAACCTAACGCCCGTTGAGCGGGATCGCGAGCACACTTCTTTCTTTAGTGGTCTGTGCCTTGGACTTTGCATATGACCCGCTACTGCAGGTGGCCATATCTTCCCGTCAGTGCGAATACGTTTTATGTTCTCTCCGCAGTACGACCCACACGCGGTGTTCACTTCTACCGACGAAGGCCGTGTACAGATCCGCGGTCTGCTCGGTGACATCCTGCGGGAGCTGTCCCAAGGGATGCGCTTCAAGTGAGTGCGGGCGGCCCACTGTTGAGTATAAAGTCGAAAATTAAGGCAATGGCCATGCTTCCTGAGTATAAGCATGTAATTCATATATCTAGTACGCATGTTCTGTTATAACTGTCCCTGCTTGTTCTTCTAACACCACCTACCAGCCGGGCCTTATTTGTTGTACTCTTTGTTTTGCGCTCGTAGCCGTTGATGAAAATTGAAGAGGTTGATGCAGCGCAGAGTGCGTGAGGCATGGGCGCCGGACAGCGCCGCTAGAAGTTCAGTTCGCCTAATAAACCGCTACTTGACGCGGACGTCAGTCACTTCGTGTTCTACAAAGTATGGTGCCGCAACCCGGGACCGAACCAGGGACCTTTTGATAAGCACTTGAATAAGCGGAGTACTGAGTAAGAGATATACCCAGTGAGCGTGCGATTCACATTCACGCCCGGGAGAGCTACACAACATTCTCTAAATTCGCTATACAAAGTCAACAATTTCTCTTTGTTGTATCGGTAGCTATTCAAAGATACACAAAAGGCACAGTTCCACGGCGGTGTCCTCGCAACAAGGACAATATTAAAAAAAGAAAAATAATTCCACTTCATCATAAAGCTTTCGCCTACTCTTCGTATGTCAATGTCCATTCTCAAGGGCCAGGCGAAAAGTAGACTGTTGAAAGCACTTACTGATACACACAGTCAGTTTGGATGTTACTGCATGACAAATTCTAGTTCCACGCATTATACGAGGCTGAAAGCGGAATAAGTTTGTGCTCAGTCATTTTTTAGCGTTGCTCCGGGATAAAGAACGCACAACGCGCGTGCTTGTCGTATGGCGCAAATTTCAAAAATCAATCTCGTTGTCCATTTGATACTCTCGAATATCGAAAAAACATCTAACAATATTACAATAAAAATACCGTTCTTTGAACTCGGTTATTGTAATTCGAACTGACGCTGTGGTCCCGGCAGAGTCCTGTATATTTCTATGGGGGAAAAGTCCGGATTATTTGAACACGTCGGCATCCGCAACGGTTAACTCGAACGGGAGCCCCCTGGCTTTCATGGCCATTCGCAGAAGTCGGCCTAGGGTAATAATAATGTGTTGCGAAACCAAACCAAACCAAACCAAGTTTACTAGAGATGCAAAACAACGAAACCGGCGCATTACGCCGCAGTTGGGAATTCGGACGCTGCGTTGGACCTCATGGGCAAGCTGCAAACGACGCTCATGGAGTTGTGACTGAAGGAACGCAAGCAAATGCAGATTAGTGATTACTTTTAATTTTGGTTGAGTCAACTCTGCCGTGTAAATAAACCTGTTTTAGAGCATAAATAGCATCATATATTTCGACATTAAGGCTCACTGCTCACGTGAATGCATATCGGTACTTGCTTTTGGCGTATCAATGACTGAGCAGTTGGGTTCGCTGTTAGAGCTCCATGAATTCAATTTACGAAATCAGCTGCCACAAATGTGTAGTAGCGCCTAATTTGCGATAACGAGTCCCGAGGTGGCTTCTTTGGGCTCTGCCCGCGCAGTGTGGGGCGATGTCCGTTTATTTTAGCGCCCACCTTCTAATTCTAACTCCGCCTAATTCCAACAATTTTACTCTCCCCTTCGAGTTCGAATTAACGAGCTTTTACTGTAGTACGTATATTAAGTCTTGCTTGATTATCAGTGCTATTTTTGTGATTATTGACCGCGCTTCTATTGATCACTGAGCCTAGTATCTTCAAAATGAGTAAAGAGTTCTCTTTGTGCAAATTGTAATTCTAATAACTGTGTTATTGTACTTGTCAAATTGCTTTATACTAATTATCAGCTTTCACTTCCGCTTAGTAAGAATCTTCAACACTGTTAATTCTAGCTGCTTCAGGGGTTTCATCTATGCACTAATGGCAAAGCTCCCCCCTCACAGTTCCTTCTTCAAATACCTCCTGATGTACGTAAGATAAAACAGTAAACTTACACTAGCAATTCAAATGGTCTATTCGTCTTTGGTTCACGTTTATATTTTTGGCCACCTATTTTTTTTTCCGCGCCCCATATCAATCTACAATGTTGTATATCTATGTGGCCGTTCTCTTGTGCGCAGTTACTCGGTGGCCTTCACACCCGAGCGCACGCTTGGCATCCGTTATCCCAACGGTTCCTGGACCGGGCTCATCGGCTCACTGCAGAGAGACGTTGGTATTCGCACTCTGAATGCGTGTCCTTGCATTGCGCGAAGAAAAATGAGAACAAAAGAAATCAAAGCCAGTTCCCTCCCAAGTGAAAGCTGTGCGAACTGGGAAGCGTTGATTCGTCCTTTGTGTTTATATTGCGTTTATCTTTCCTTCTGTTCATCTGCTGTTTTCTGTTCTTTTCATGTGATTATGTGATATATTATATCTTTTTTTTTCTTTAGATTATCTGATTTGTTTTGCGATTGTCTATTTTCTGTTCTTTCTTCTGTTTTCCCTACTGCTTTCTGCTCCGAGTGCAGTGCGTCAAACTCCCGACGTTGGCGTTGCCGTGTGGCTTCGCTCGCTCGGACGGACGAATTTAGCCCTTAGGGCGACATTGGCATTGACGGGAAGGCACACTGGCGTTCCAAACGTGCAACCTTCTCGGCTTATGTATATCAAACGTGGGGCCTGCATGACGCCAACGCGAGACGTGAGACTGCGTGACAACAACCCCGATACACGAAACAACGACAGGGCGTTCCCTTAATTAAGCTGCACCGCAGTTAAAACTACAGCCACTTCAGCGCAGTGAAAGCTGTCGAACAGTCAAGCGCTCTCGTGTAATTCTACCGCTCGTGACGGGTGTCCTCTTCCTCGGGCGCACGATGTCTTGCCCATCTTCGGGCAGAGCATGGTGATCATAAACCCCCGCTTTTATGCTGATATCCCGTCGCCGTGTCTACATCGCGCTTCTACTCCTCGCGCACAGCGCGGCCTCGCATTGGTTACCGCCCTTCCGGCGCACCTCTCCGGTCAACACCACATTAGAAAAGCCGCTTCGTCCGCGACCGAGGCCGTTACATCATCTTGGGTGTAGTCTGAAAACGGGAGCGTGACTACCCCGGCCAGACATCTGTCGCACGGCCCAGCTCTAGAACAGCTTCGCTTTTAACATTTCTCATTCTGTACATGCATCAACGTGCTAAATGCCAGGGTGATCAAAAAAATTGTTTTATGGATTTCTGATAATTAAGCACTTGAATGTACATGAAGGATGACACTGCAAATAGGCTCTGTGGGCAGAGGGACACAGAGTGAGATACTTATCACTCTCAAACGCCCAATTAACTTACATTAAATAATGACCTTGTTAGTGACAGGAATTCCAATCGGTAGAATTTTCTACCATGTCAGTGCTCTGAGAAACCCGGCTTCAAAGTTTAATTACCGATTGTATAATTACGTTTGCAAGAGAGTGAAAACCTAGTGCAACGCTGTCTTCCACTGAGTCATTCCATGATATTGCCAACCAGTAATAAAACGGCAACCGTTATCATTTTTGCCAATGCCTTCAGCTCATTCTTAGAATAAACGGTGCACGCAAATGCCGCGGCGCATAAGGGAGGCGCTTGGCGCCGAACTTACAAAGGATTGGCGCAAAGCTCCTGCTTCCTTAGGACTAATCTACCACCAATCAAGGCTTAAGGTACACACTTAAAAACAAGGGCGTTCTTAGGGTGGGGGGGGTGGAAGGGGGGAGTCTTCTATTACGCAGAAATGATCGCCATCTACCTTGCGCGCTTTCCTTACGTTATCGCTGCTTACCCGCTATTTTTCGTTCACGAATGGCGTGCGTGCTAGGAGCGTCACGCAGCATTCTCGGTACGAAAGTGACGAGCGCGCCGTTTTCGGAGAAAGGAAACGCTTATGGTCCAAATGCAGAATACTGTTGCATGCCAGACCCACCGCTAAGTACATTTATTTCGTTGAGTGTATGGGACTAAAACTATTGTCGGGGCCAGCCAGCCACATTGTTGTGGATGTTCACATTCCAGTCGCGCTTTGCTAGCACGTGTTATTGTCTTGTTCATTTTCTTTTATTGCGATAGCAATTATATGGACACTCTCGGCTGGTTTTCGCCGTCGGCGTCGCCGTCGCCGTCATGTCCCGTGTATGTATATGTATCTATATATTTATAAAATCCTCAAAGAAAAATAACTCAGAAAAATGTTTCCGACGCGCGGCATCGAACCAGGGACCTCTCGGTCTGCAGCGCGCGGCGCTAGCCATTCAGCCACGAAGGCGAAAGTCCTTCAACGCTCAAACGGCGAGCTATTTATATACAGCGAGTTTTCAGCGTGTTTTCAGCATTACCAGCGAGATGGCGCATAGGCCGCGCTCGGAGGGGCTTAGCTGGGCGCCCCGTTCGCCGCGACGCACGCTGTCAGGCGCTCCTACTCTCCGGCTTGCACTTTGCGCGAAGGGGGGGGGGGCGGGGAGGGTAGATGCCCGTGCGCGCGCGCTTATCTCGCGGTGGCGGAGAAGGGGGGCTTTCGGCGGAACGATAGCGTTGTAGTTACGGGGCGCGCGAAGGTCACATCACTCGCTGCAGTCCCTCGTTTGCCAAAAGAGCACGCTTTACAAACACAGCGAAGTAAAAACTGTGACACTTGTTAGTTCGCGCTCGTCTGTACCTGTGAATACGTTTCGTGCGTCGTTTTTGTTTTAGCAGTGCGTTAAGTGTCGAGCTGTGAATGTTTTTAGTTCGCTCTGGTCCGGTGCGTGTTGTTTTCATGCGTCATGTGTGCGTGAGCAGCGCGCTGCACTTTCGACCTGCTTGCCATTCGTCACTTGGCATTCCAATTTATTGCTATCGCATTCATTGCTTCGCCTTGTGGCAAAACTGTGACTTTTTGACATTGTCAATGCCTTTGAAAATAACAGAAAGCTGTTGATATTTTTTTCCTCCCGCATACCTACATGCAGGAGGGTGACTTTGCGCTTGGCCTGATGATTCCCACGAACGCGCGCAACAGCATTGCCAACCCGACCACAGAAGTTTACATCGACGAGATCTCCATTCTGGCGGGAAGAACGCGCACCGAGAGCACCAACGTATTCTCCTACGTCCTCACATTCGATTGGCAGGTAAAATTACCCCTTTCGCCTATATTTTCTAGTTGTTACACGACTTGCGGGGGCTATGATGCACTTGTTATAACAAAAGCGTAGCAGCCTTTGCACTGTGCATTTTAACAGCAGATCTGTTCAAGCTTTTCAGTGCGCCAGGTAGTGCGAACACGAGTGAGCCATCACCCGTTCATCCTCGCCTCACATTATTATCGAGCGCGATGAGCTTATTTCTGAGTTTCCGAGTGCGCAAGCGGAAAAAGCAGCGTGTAGTCGACGAGCTCGAATTCCTGATAGGCTTAACGCTTTGCGCTAACATTGTACGCGTGCTTTATGAAGAAATGAGTGTCTAGGAGATATCGCTTGTAAGAATTGTAGTGAAAGCGAGAACGAAACCAACGGAAGAGGCACCGGATTATTTGATTCTTCCTACGGACGAAACTCTTTACAGCGAAGACGATGCAGCTATCCAGAGAAAAGGCCATCCCACTTCCACGGTTTTTGTATATGTCTTATTGCGATAACAATTATATGGACACTCTGTACAGGTTTTCATCGTCGCCGTCATGTCGCGTATATAGTCTAAATCAGTAATTTTTGTACGGTATCTTATGCTGTAACCGCGAGTAAAAGCTCGCGAGCGCTAGCTAGAAACACGGCTGAAGCATATAGATGAAGCAAGCTGCCCATCTCCGTCGCACATAGGGCGCATGCGATAACATGATCTCCGCGTGCGAGACCCACCGTGGATTGCTCCTCAACCAGAAAGGAAACGCCCTGCCCGTATTTCGCTCGACGAAGGAGTTTGAAGGGACGCCGCGGGGTAGAGGGGCTGCGAGGCTCGAGCCGAAACTGTGAACTTTGACTCGGTCGCGAGTGCTGGCGCGCGCGCTTTCTCGGCAGGCATCAGCAAACGGCTCGTACATACCCTTCTAAGCGCTATGATTTCACCGCTTCCCGCTGTGTCTACTGATGCGACAAACTGCACGAAAACCGCTTCTTTCTCGGAAGCGGCCGCATTCACTTACACCAGCGTTTTGCAGTTTCGCGAGATCGGATGAAAAAGAATCAGCTGCTATAGCCTTAGTTCGTTATACCATTACGACATGTTGCTATCGCATTCACTCCCTCGTCACCTAGAGACATTATATCATCGTCTGCGACTGAACGTGGCATACACGAACAGTTATTTGTACCGCATTGGGCGTACCACAAGTCCCTGTTGTGATAACTGTGGCAACATAGAAACAGTGGAGCACATACTACTTGAATGCCCCGCGTACCGCGACGAAAGACAATTGCTTGAACGACAAGTGGACATGATTTACCACGAACAGTTAACGTTGCGCAACATATTAGGCCCAGTGCCCGGACATTCAAAACAGCGTCGGGTTATACATTCGTCAGTCAATTACCTGTCCGAAATTGGCCTTGTCGAACGGCTCTAATGATCGAATAAGTCCCATAGGAAAAGCTTAACTTACCTGACACCCTAACTGTAAATACTTTTATCAGGTTCACATGCACCGTTCTTATTTGTTTATATTCTTTTTTTCTCATTCTTTTCTTCCCTCTCTTCACAAATCTTTTAGTCCCCTTCCCCATCCCTATACAGAGTAGCATGTCAGCGCCATATAGACGCCGGCAAAAATCTCTGTTTTTCCAATAAAGAGTATCTCTCTCTCTCTCTCTCGCTTCCGCCTTTCGTCGAAACATTTTTTTTTTTCAAAATTAAAATTCAAGGGAAAACTTTGTCGCTACACCAACCCAACTCCTGACTCTTCAACCTACCTCCCTCCCTCCTCCACCCCGCGCCGCGCCGCCGCCGATCAGATGAACCCCTCGCCGTTGACGCGCCGCCGCCGGAGGTGGAAACACCGGCGCGCCGCCGCCGGCAATTTTGGGACCGGCGCACAGCTCTACTCTGAAGTGTTCCGTTTTATCCGTTTACTAAACAGAAATTAGCGATTCCCTTGCAACGCAGACAGATTCTTGCTGCCCAATTTTATTGTTCAGTTTTCTTAAAGCGTACCATTTTCTAGATTGATTTTGGCTGATGGTGTTAGCCCTAATAAGGCAGCTATCGCACTGGTATAGTTGCACATAGGTAACATTTTCATGTTTAATGTAGCAAAGCTTTTATTTGAACAAGCGGCGTCAATCGCATTTCGTTTTAGGTGCATCTAATTACTGTAGTCGCGAAATCGCATTGGCTGTCGCAGCTAGGTCGCCTTCGCGTGTGCTGCGCATGCAAGCGCAGTAGCTATTTCTGCAGCAAATACCCAGTTCCACTGCTCATTGAATGATTTAAACCATTCGAAAAGAAAACAGCCCTATTAAACTTTATAAATAACGTTCCTGTTCAGAATTTTTTTTTTTTTACGTTTGGTACCGCCTGAGGACAGCGGTAGATACATGTACCACTTTTTATGCCACGTTATGAAGACAGTGGTGCATATATGTACAACATTTTTCTCGAAATCTATTCTCCCGACTTTCTTGAAAATGGTGTCAGACATTTTCTTGAGTGGTCGTAAATGTGGTTCTCCAAATTTTAAGAAAAAGATTAGTTTGAAGGTAGTGCCTCACAAAGGGCTAACTTAGTGTAGACGAAAATTGGTATGAGAGGGTGTGAATAATATGACTGTCTGGTCATGACATGAGTAACGCGCGTATATCATCAAGCTCTGTCCTCCAGACACGTGTGGCACACGCCCGTATGCTACGGGCTGCGGTATGCGGGTATGCGCCACAGGTAAGCGACAGTTTATATCTACCTAGAAACATCGAGAACAGAGATTGGTACTTTAAATGCGACAGCGCTAAGATAAACCGAGATGTGCAGCGTTGATCCGACGAATGCAGAGAACAAAAATCAGGATCCCAATAGAAATCGAACCCAATCGTTCTGCGTAGCAGTCAGGTGTTCTACCACAAAGCCACGCCAGGTTGTCAAACAGCTTTGGGAAAGGCCTATGCAGGCGTAATATCGGTGCAATGCCAGCTGTGGTTGTAGCACTGTCTATTTAATTTGCTAACGAAGCAATAAACATATCATATGTACTTCTATGATACAGGCGTCATGTCGGGCTAACCTCAATTGTGGTTCCAGTGTTGGCTCCGCTATTATAACAGCATAATAAACATTACATTTTATTGCTTTGATTCAGCGTGCTATAGTGAAGCGTGGCTCGAACCACGCTCAGGAATGAATATTCACATCAACGCACCGTAGCAAGCACTTCGTTTTGATAATACCGACGTCTGTGCTCTAACGTCTATGCTCGACGTAAAGGGTAACTTATGGTCTACGTCAGACCATAAGTTACCCTTTAAACGCCAGTTTAGTCGAATGCGACTGGTAAGCCCGTCATCTGCACACAAGTACTGCACTTACTAATGCAGTACTACACTTACAAAACCACGTCGATTCATGTCGTGACACTTCGTTTGTGGCCCAAAATTGCAGTATAGACAATTACTCGCCGGCTGCTTCGCATGAAACCGATTCCCACAAGGCGTGGGATCTGTCGACCTTTTGCAATGGTGCGCTGTCAAGTACCGGGAGGGCATACTTCTCTTCCGTAGTAGTGTGCGAATGGTACTCTAAATTCGTTCCCCTGTTCTGCTGAACAAAATATCTTGCGATACAGTATATGCAGGGCTCTTAGCCCTTTCAGGGTTTTTGCCGTACATGTACGGCAACACCTAAGATGGCCCAAATGGTAATAATAATAATAATAATATCTGGGTTTACCGTCCCAAAACCACCATATGATTATGAGAGACGCCGAAGTGGAGGGCTCCGGAAATTTCTACCATCTGGGGTTCTTTAACGTGCACCTAAATCTAAGCACACGGGCCTCAAGCATTTTCGCCTCCATCGAAAATGCGGCCGCCGCGGCCGGGATTCGATCCCGCGACCTGCGGGTCAGCAGTCGAGCACCATAACCACTAGACCACCGCGGCGGGTGCGGCCCAAATGGTTTTCGCCGTATATGTACGGCACTGCCTCTATGTTTAAAACGCGCGACCTTTTCAGTCATTTCTCTTGCTTGGCATGTGCTTCGGGAATACGTGGAACTTTTTTCATGCGCCGATGTCTCTCCGTTGTTGCTCTTTTTTATGCTTCGCAAAGCGGCGCCGGCTATCGCTTGCGCATCCGAGCGCGCCCCGGGTGCGGCTGGTTTAAAACGCGCGCCTGTTTCGATCACTTCTCTTGCTTCGCATGTCCTGCTACACTTTGGAACACGTGGAATTCTTTTCACGCGCTGATGTCTCTCTGTTGCTTTTAAATGCGAAGCATTTCTTAGCGAACTTCGGCGACTTTGAGCGTATCTATCTATCTATCTATCTATCTATCTATCTATCTATCTATCTATCTATCTATCTATCTATCTATCTATCTATCTATCTATCTATCTATCTATATCTATCTATCTATCTATCTATCTATCTATCTAGCTGCTTACGACTTTGTGCTCTCCTGGCCGTATCGTTAATGGGATTTATACCAAAATTGGTATGCAATAACATGACTGTATGACAAACAGGAGTGACGGGTCATATCATGAAAATCATGACTAACTTGTCATGAAAAGCATGATTCACACGTCATGGCTATAGTGCTCCTGAGGCCGTATTCTTAACTTGATATATCGAAAAAATTCGTACGATGAGACATTTCTGCATGACCAACATAAATGACAGGTGGTAATATGAAAATCATGACCTGCATGTCATGTACAACATGATTTACATGCCACGCTCATGATGCGCTGACGGCCGTTTCGCTAGCTTGATATACACCAAAATTTGGTATTGCGTGACGTGACCGTATGACGAGCATAAATGCGAAGTGGTCATATGGAAATCACGACGTGTCATGTGCAACATGACTTGCATCCACGCTCATGACACGCTCGTGGCCGTTTCACTAGCTTGATAAACAACAAACTTCGTATTGAGGGACGTGACTGTATGACGAGCATACATGACAAGTGGTAATATGCAAACCATGATATTGTCACGAAGCTAAAGGCGCTTCGCTTTAGCGCAGGAAAATGTTCACTAGTTACTGAAAGACACGAAGCCGTTCGTTTACGGACAAGGCGGACACATATATTTACAGCGCACAAGGACAGACAGCGGACAAGAATAAATCATGGAATGCGCAAAGGAAAAAAGAGATCATAAATCACACAAGGCGATAAGTTTACAAGGAAAGAGTTCACCGTTGTCGTAAGAAGTCACGGACACGGTTGGAGCAGGCGGGTGGTGATGGCTTGCGATGGGCGGGCACTGCAGACGCGAGAGACGACTCCAGACGCAGCGGTGGACGCCGGACCCGGTGGAGGTCATTGGCCGGACGCCCTTTCGGCGTTCGCCAGCCAATGTTTGCCGGTGGTCGCGGAGTCGCAGGAGGGCTTCAATCTTGCGTCCTTGCGACGACCCCAAGACGCCGGAACCGGGTAGAAGGTTGACGTGGTGCCAGGTGGGAGCCTGCAGCGAGCATCAGCCAGGTACGCGGCTGGCCGCTACTCCCGCGCCCTGGACACCGGCTTCTCCCGGCCACGTCTGCCCTGCAACTCCGTTCTTCGCTAGATTCTCTCATTCCGAGCCAGCGTGGATGGTGCTCATTGGTCGAGTCCCTCTCGAGCCACGTGCAGCAGGCCCAGAGTGTCATCTTCGTCGTCGTCTTCTAAAAGTCGCCACTCCACTTCGCTCGCGCACATCATCACAGACATGTCATGTGCAACATGGCTTGCACGCCCCGCTCATGACACTCTTGTGGCCGTTTCTCCAGCATGATATAAACCGAATTTTAAGGTGAAAGCCTTTAATGTCTCATGCTCATGTCCGCCCGTCCGCCGTCCCTACAGCCGTGCCCTGGCACAGTGCCAGGTGGACGCCGGGGCGCGCAAACGGACGCCGGTCGCGTTGGACTCTACCGCGCTCGCGCTTTGCTTGCGTTGCGTCGCTGCAAGGAGGAGATGCAAGGAGGGAGACGCGCGCATCACGTTCCATTCTGACCGACCCCGTCTCAGTGGGCACATGCGTTCGAGGACCACACTTTGGAATTGACAAAGTGTCCGTCAATTTAAACGCTGGAACGCGGATGGCGTCTGCACGATGCGCAGAGCGCGAGAATACGAACGCATGCGAAACGGAGGCAGATTGGTCTCGCGTCTCACTGCGATTCGAGGTAAAAAATTAAGCGAACATAAGTGGCAGTTGGTAACATGAAAATCTTGGCATGCATTTCATCCACAATGCCATTTACATGCCACGCTCATGGTGCGCTTGCGTCCAGTTCGCTAGCTTGATATGCACCAAAATATGTATTGCGCGACGTGATTGTATGACGAACACAAATGACAGGTCCTAACATGTGAATAATGACATGCATATTATGTACAGCATGATTTGATCCGTGCTGGCTGCTTCGCATCCCTTCGATTCGCACAGTGCGTGGGATCTGCCGGTTTTTTTTTTTTTTGCTTTCCAAAGCAAAAAGCCTGCCTTGATGCCATGGCAGACTTGATGCCTTCAGGTGGTATGCGAGGGATTATTAGTCAGCTGCCAGCTCGTTGTAAGATCACGTGTTACGTGACGCCAACAGGCAAAAAAAGTGTTCCACACTCGCCGTAATGGCAACAGGTGGCGCTGATGACGCTCCCACGTTTAAAAGCACCTATATACCCTATAAAATGGACGGAGGGATGACCGCCATCGTAGCTCAGTGGTAGAGCATCGGACGCGTAATTAGAAGGTGCAGGTTCGGTCCCTACCGGTGGCAAGTTATCTTTTCGTCCTCTTTTCGTTGTTCACATTCACATTACAATTATTTCTAATAACGTCCCCTATACTTTCCTTGGCATCATTGTCTCTTAGTTCTCATTAATATTGCATTTAACAAAGCAAACGAGCCCTTAAGTTCACACTTCTTTCCTTCATTCATAGCGAACTGCAGGTACTTTGAGCGTTTCTACGGCTAGATATATAGCCGATCTTGTGCCAATGTCCCAAGATCGTGTTTTGTGATGGCGCTCTTGCATCAAGACGATCGAGTTTGGCTCCAAAAACACGTCGTTGAGTCTGGTAGAATAGGCACTGGCACATAATGTGGTCATCTCATTGGAATGACCAACAATGCAGCATGCAACTTATGCGGCTGTGAGGAGAGACTCATCTCAATGCTCGCGTAGCGTTAGGAGCGTTTATCCAAGACTTTCAGGTCGTACGAGACGGGAAGTGGCGAAAGAGAAAATTTTCCTGTCGATTCTGGGCACTGAAGGCGAGAGTTTCCGCTGCGTTTTGCAATCGTGCCACCCATCGCTTTTTGTTTCTGTCTTTTTTTTCTTCTGTCTCAGGTGTGGGTGTGCGTAGTGTTCGCCATGATGACTTTGTCGCTGTTCTCCACGGGCCTGGACCGTTTCTACGAGCAACAGTGGGCTACGTACAAAAATGTCACGATGGGAAGAAAGCGCTTCCGCTGCGGCTTCTACGTCGAGCACTTCCTGGGTCATGCCTGGGAATACTTCGAAAACCTGCTGGGAAAAGGCAAGTCATTTTTCAGTCACTCCGGCAGTCTATAGCCTAGAAATTCTGAATACAAGCGCGTAAAATAAGGCTCGCATTTAAAGCGAAATCTCACTTCACCACACATTATCCCCAATTCATACAAACACTTGCCGCTTTGTTGAAACTAATGACATAATATGCTTCTTTCTGGCAATTCAATTTCATAACAACTAAGTATTTGTTGAGTGAAAACCAGCCTCAGCTACAGCATATTAGGGCATCAACCGATGGTTCATCAGTATTTGTCACGGTTTTTGGAAATATCTTGAGTCAAAAACAAGCCTCGTGCCATCGTCTCGCAATTCGGTCTATGCTATTAAACAACAGTTTTATAATTTATTTCGTGCTTTTCTTAGAGAAGAGGCGTGAGCCAAACGGCACCATGGTGTTCCTTGCAACAGCATCGCTTCAAGGTTTTTTTCTACTGCACATGCACTGCATGTAATACATACAAGTTATAACGCGAAGTGAAATGAATTTATTCCGCAGCAGACAATGGAATACACAAGGACATAGCGTTGTGATCAAAAATGTTTGAAGGTGGACTAGCAGACCCATAGACACTGAAGGAACTCGTACAGGCACCAGTGGAGAAGCTGTATTCAGATGAAATCCCATGACGGCCCTGATGGCGCATTTATTTATTTATTTATTTATTTATTTATTTATTTATTTATTTATTTATTTATTTATTTATGTTCACATACTACAGCGCGGTTACAGGACTATCGCAGGGGTGGGTACAGAACAAGAAATAATAAAAAAATAGAGAACCGAAAACGGATGAGGTGCGTACGAACAACGACAGGTTAGAAATATACAAAAAATTCCATCAACGGAATTGTATAAACAAGGTAAAACAGAATGAAGGATGAGGGTATACCGTCTTTTAGTGCCTTCAAAAATTCATCTTTCTCTAAACAACGAATGTGACCTTGTATGACATTCTACATTTCAATACATAGGGGGAAAGAGAGCATTTGAAGAAGTCTGTGCGAGCATCAAGCACAGACACCTTGAGTGCATGGCTGTTTCTGGTGGGTGTTATTTGGCAGTGTTCTATATTTGGTCTGTGATTAATATTACGGCGAGAAAAGGCGAGTCATTTGAATGATAGGATTGATTTAGAGAACAAAAAATCTAGCACAGGAGTAGTCGACTGTCTTTTTTCTCTCTTCGCAGTCCTTAAAGGGGTACGGACGCGAATTTTAGAAACTGGAATTACTCCGCCATACGAGTCTCCCGAATACAAAAATGGCTCTAAGCAATTGCAAAGCTCGGAGAAGGCTGATTACATATATAATTTCGGCATAAAAGTGAAATTTCGCGTGGCGCATCTACTGGAATTAGTACTAGCGTGGCGTAAGGCTACAGTATCAATTCTGGTGACTTCACAGACAAGTTTGTCGAGTTGCGATGATGTCAGGTGCCAAAAACATACAAAATGGCCGCTTGTGCGTCACCAATGCAGCAACCTGGCGGAGCGGCTGTGGAAACGTCATGACTTGTTGCTCCAGCACGGGAGGAGTCGTTCATACTGTGCTGTGACGTCATGGTGCACTAAGATCCAATAATGACACTTGAGAATATGCTGTAATTAATCTTTTTTGGCGCATTCACGCTTACTGGTGCATTTTCTAGGCCCTTGAAGCCTTCTCTGTTCATTTGGCGCAAAAGAACAACTGAAAATTTTCGTGTCAGTACTGCTTGCTTGAAGTGGTCATATCGCGCTGTTTGTGCAGGCTCTTCTGCGCCCCCCGGCCGCCAGGCTTCTCGCGTGGTGACCGCCTTCTGGTGGTTGGCCGTCACTGTGCTGGTGTTCGCATTCGCCGGCCAGATGCGCGCCTGCCTCATGGTCAAGTCCCAGGAGGCCGTGATCCGCAACATACAGGACCTGGCGCAACGCTCTTCCGTCCGGCCTTACACGCTGGCCGGAAGCATTCTCACCGCCATGCTCAGGGTACAATACTCGAGCACCAGTTACGCGCAGATCTGCCTCGAATAGACGAAGAGCGTAGGCGAGGATGTCGCCTAGAGAAGTGTTTACCTGGAACGTGTTGACAAGCTCTTCTCATCGAGCACGTTAGTGCGTAATAAATGCTGCAGTACAAATCAGAATAAGGGCGTAAATACAATGCAGACGACGCAAAAATGCACCGCGTCAACTAGTCCATCGCTCCTTCTTCCGCCTCTGTGCCAAGTTCTGTCTTAACGTTCAAACATTATAACTCATGCTTCCAAGCCTCCAGATACTCTAGTACGTTGTGCATAGAGCGGCAGACAGGTCAGGAGATTATTGTGCCACAGATATTGTTAATCCCTCATGCTCAAAATCGTTAGGTGCTGAAAGGTTGTAAAAGGAAAAATTGGCATGCTTCTATGCCACGAAAATATTTTTCTTAGACAAGAAAATTTCTTTGAAATCCGCATGAATTTCCCTGTGGGTTTGTTGTGCACACGGTTGAATGCCAACACGACATGAAGAACTAAATCAGCTCCATACGACTTTATCAACATCGATACGCTGTCTTTCCTTTTGAGCAAAAGAAGAAAAATAAGACTTCCACCCCTTGCGTGGACACTAAGCAAGGAATAGAGAACCCGCAATGCGAACGCAAATTTCGACAATTCGGGCAAACACGTCTTTTATGCCGATGTTTCTGGTGTCAACAACTATCACACTACCAATTTCAACTAAGCAAACACTACCACTTCCTTGACCTATATGGAAAGGACCGTTCGCCGTCGTCCCTAAAAATGCTATATAGCAAGGGAGCAAAATTAAATGCAATTTCAAATAAATTCAGCGACCTGATACGGGAAACTAAATGTTGTTGCGACGCCATCTCTCCTTCTATCTTTTTTAGGAGCCAAGCTCCTTAGGCTCGCACGATGTCCTTTGTCGCCGTCGTCGTCGTAGGCCCCCGTCGGAACAGCTGCGGCGCCGCTGCGAAACCCTCTCTCAGCAAGCGTATCGATCAAGGCAATGACGTCGTGCGCAGAAGCGTCCGCAGAGCGCACGCAGCGCGCATACCGACCGCGCGCAGGTGTTGCGCCGGCGCCGCGCGGAACGTACCTAGAGCGCGCACAATAGTCGTGTACAGCGCGCTGCATTCCTCGCAAGCCAATCGTACTTAGACCGTGCAGCGCTAGCGCATCGATCAATGGCGCTACACTTCAAAATAATACACTACACTACACTACAAAAAAAAATGACGTAGACTGGCTTCTAAGGAGCTTCGCCCCATCATCATTATTTTTTATTCTGCGCCTTTGCTATATGAAGCACTTTCTCTCGGTACCAGAGAGAGTCAGTTGAGGGGACAAATGCCAATAATTACAACCGCAAAATCTGTCTCGCGTCTAAGAAAGAAGAGTTTTAGGATGTTGTTGAGGAGTAACTCGTACATACTAGTCGAATCATTTTTCTCTTTTTTTTTTTGTCACCTGAATACGCGCACATACGCCACCCTATTAAAAAATTGGGGGGACCCTTAATCTTCGCGTTTAACAGTTGAACGCGATAGCGAAATCCTGTCCCGAGTGCCAACTTCAACCGCCTAGTGCATACTTGCTATGCAGCCACTACGTGGTGTTAGGGAATACGCGCAGTAAGGTGTGTGCCGTTTGTAATGGGTGGCCGGCTTTGAACTACGAAATCGTTTTGATAGTCGCATATTCTGACGCCCGATGGCAAGGTACGCTTGTACCACGCAATATTCCTGGGATATTACATGTTATATTGCGACGCCTATATAAAGGACGCTTGCGTTTGCGAAGCATGAAAGTTATTTTCATTGTATTTCCAAGCAGAGGAAGTTATTTTCACTGTATATTCAACCTGAGGCGGCGCTGTGTGGTAGAACACCTGCTTGCCACGCTGACGGCCCGGTTTCGATCCTCACTCGGACCCGCAAATTTTATTATTCATTTTATTTGCATCTTTCTTGATTTTTCGGTCACGGACAAGATGATGATTTTTCGCTCACAACCAACGACGCCGACGCCGACGCCGGAATTTCTGCGAAACGAGCTCTTAAACGCTATCGCGTTAAAATTCAACCAGCTCCGCTTCGCAAACACTGATGCAACAGCGAAGCTAGTGGCCTTCCCTTCATCGAGCTAACGCATTTCAATGTTTTGAAAGTCTTTCAGATATGTTGTATCGCTGCTCTTTGTAAAACATTGTTTGTTCAGCTTTGAGGTGTTAGTAAAGCCATGACCTTTTATGACCACAAAGTATCACGCGACAGTGCTGTGACTGGTAGCGCGCACGCCATTTGTTGGGCTAACTGTTGCCTTCTTCCTTTTTAGTGGAAGTTGTGTGTAGTGGGATTTACCCAATATCTGTGGCACATACGCGTTCATGATGGCAGTTTTCTGATAGGCCACACAGATTGCTGTGGCACATATCCGTTTGTTAGGGTAACTTGGACCAGTGGTGAGTAGTGAGATATACCCAAGTTCTATGATGCCCACAGGCGTTACCACGGATCCCGGACATGAAAGGCTCGACCAAGAATAGCTTCGCTGTTAAAACGCTTTTGGCACTCAGCTTTCTCACAGTGGCATCAGCCAGGCCAGTGTCGGCACGATGTCGCCGTACCTTACAGTTGAACACTTCCAGGTAAAACGAAAGTTGCACAACACTGATAGTAACTATTTAAAAGAACTGAAAACCAGAAAGGCCGTGGTGATTGTGATTAGCAATTCAGAATATTACGAGAAAAAATATTCTTGCGTGGTTCTCACTGATGTTAACAGTGCATAGTGCAATATACCCTGAAAGGCGTCTAGGAGGAAGGTGAAGAATGACGACGGAGCTCCGCAGTGGACGCCTCCTGAAGTCTACTACCATGGCTCCGGGTGAAGACGTGCCTTTGCCAACTACGTCGGCAACATCACCGACAATAACCCAGAACGTCGTCAGGACGCAACCCCGTGATCCCGGTACCTTTTTTGGGGAGAACAACATCGATGTGGACAAGTGGCTCAGCATGTACGAGCGCATCAGCAATCAATATGGCTGGGATCCAACCATTATGTTGGCAAATGTCATATTCTACCTCGACAAAACTCCTCGCGTCTGGTTTGAGACCCACGAGCATGAGATTACAAGCTGGGACATGTTCAAACAGCAGCTCCGCTACCTTTTCGACAACCCATTGGGACAACAGCTTGCTGCCCGGAAACAATTGGCCGTACGTAACCAGACGTCAACCGAGCCATACTTGACTGATATTAAAGACGCACTAGCCTTGTGTCAAAAGACCAACCGCAACATGCCCTAGGCTGACAAGATCTCGCACACTTTAAAGGGTATCGCAGACGATCCGTTCAATCTCCTCATCCTCACCAACGTCACGACCATCGACGCCGTATTTAAGGAGTGTCGCCGCCTGGATCAAGCGAAAAGCCGGCGCATTCCGCACCAGTTCCATCGTCTCCACAACACCGCTGCAAAGCCATCTTGCGAAGGAACCTTTTGTCAGCCGTCCACACCTGAAGAAGTGACGCGCATCGTCCGACGTGAACTCGGGGCCGTGTGCCCGGCTGCCAACAAACTAACGTTGACCGAGACAACGGCGCCTTCTGTCTTCTTGATCCAGGCCGTTGTCCGCCAGGAATTCGCTGACATGGGTCTGTTTCCCACTGTATGTGCAATGAACAATAATGACGCAATCATAGCCTCTGTAGAGACAACACGCCGCCGTCAGTACCCTCCTCGTTCCAGGAACTCATCCGAATGGCGAACAACAGACGATAAGCCGATCTGCTTCCGCTGTGGTCGTGCAGGCCACATTGTTCGTTACTGTCGCAGCCAGAGGCCCTCTACGCCTTCTAGCCCGTATTCCGCTTACAACGGTCCCTTCCGCAAGTTATCCAACCCTCACTGAGTCTTCACCATTCACCGCTCCTGATAACTACGGCCGCATCTTCCCATCATCGCCTCCTCCAAGCCGTCCATCTCGTTCACCCACGCGTCGCCGCTCGCCCTAGCCGCCATTTAACCGCCGCATCTCCCCGGAAAACTAGGCTGGGCAGCTTCTGGAGGTGAAGCTGCCCTGCCGACCTTAACCAAAAATCTTCCTTTGGCCTTACGTCTACACCGGAACACCCTTGACGTACATGTTGATAGCACTCCTGTTCAAACTTTGATCGACACAGGTGCTCACGTCTCTGTTATGAGTGCGGATTTTCGTCGTCGCATCAAGAAGGTTCTCACGCCACCCTTGACCACTGCGGTACAAGTCGCTGATAGAGGCACAGTTCCTGTCGTAGGAATGTGTACCGCACAACTTATCGTTGCAGGTGATCAGGTGGTCGTCCTTTTTCTGTTCTTGCCACATGCCCCCACGACCTCATACTTGGACTGGATTTTCTGGCCGCCAATTCTGCGCTTATTGATTGCTCCGCCGGTGTGCTCCGCCTAGAACTGCCACAACTCAGTGATCCCCCCCCGTGCCAACCTTCGTGCAGAATAAATTGCAGCGACTTTATTCATCTAGCCCCTAAAACTGTTACATACGTCGATATGTTAAGCTAGATGGTGTGCTAGATGGTGAATACTACGCTAATAAGGCGGCGATGGGGGCTAGTTGGGGGTAGTTTCGTTCTCTCGTTTCTTCGCAAGCGCATCGCAAGCATGAATACTACGCTGCGCTCTTCCCGACTTGCTGCTCACGCATTGTGTTGCTGTTCCCTATACGGTTCTCAGCATCACGGCTAATAGAAGCTGGCTATCCGTTGTAATTTTCGCCTTCACAAGTCAAGTGCTCCCACAAGGCGTTTGCGTGGCCCACCTTTGTTCACTACTGGATTCACAGGTCGAAGCTTTCGCTGTGGATGCTGTTGTTCCTACGCAGCACACACCACCGAAAACAAATTCTGCCAGCCGTCAAATTTTAAACATGATCGCTGCTGGCCTTCCACCTGAACATGTTAAAGCCCCCCCAGTGCGTTCTCGAGTCCTCCCAGGACATTTTCGATTTCGGTGACCGAACTTTAGGACAGACGTCTGTTGTCCAGCATCGCATACACACAGGTGATGCCAACCTTCTTCACTGCCACCCCTACAAGTGTCAGAGCGAGCGTCATCCAACAGGCAGTTAGCAAGATGCTAGCGAAGAAAATTATAGAGCCGTCCTCCAGTCCCTGGACGTCTCCGGTAGTGTTAGTTAAAAATCACAGCATATCCGCGGAGTGAATGATGATGAGTGGGCGAAGCTCCGGAGGTACATCATCAAAGACGTGATGGCGGTTGGTTGCATGTGGTCAAACGATATGCATGTGAGACCATATCGCATGCCATGTGTTGTATGGTATTGCGATCGTCATCGTCATCAGCGTCATCGTTATGACGCATAGTGGGTACATTCCATGTGGTGTGCCGTGATGGCAGCGTCATCGTCATCACACAGGGAGATACTGCTGGTTACGCAGGTGGCTACTACGTACTACAAACTACAAGGGACGCACGACCCACGGCAAAGACGTGATGGTGGTTGGTTGCATGTGGTCAAACGATGTGCATGTGAGACCATATCGCGATGCCATGTGTTGTATGGCATCGCGATCATCATCGTCATCACAGCACACCACATTCCATGTGGTGTGCCGTGATGGCAGCGTCATCGTCATCACGCAGGTGGCTACTACGTACTACAAACTACAAGGGACGCACGACCCACGGCATAAGGAGCTTCGCCCCTAAAAGAAGAATGGATCATGGCGCTTTTGTGTAGACTATCATCACCTCAACAACATCGCAAAGAAAGACGCCTACCCTCTACCGCGAATTGACGACGCCCTTGATTATCCGCAAGGTGCCGCATACTTCTCTTCCATCGACCTTCGTTACGGATATTGACAGATCGCTGTAGACCCCATGGACCGAGACAAGACGGCCTTTGTAACACCTGATGGCCTCTACCAGTCCAAGGTCATGCCTTTCAGTCTCTGCAATGCCCCAGCCAGATTCGAACGAATGATGGACTCCCTAGTTCACGGATTCAAGAGGTCCGTGTTTCTATGTTTTTAGACGTGATTGCGTTTTCACCCGCGTTCTAATGTAGCCTTGAGAGACTCTCAGCTATTCTTGAAGTGTTCTGTCTCGCCGGACTTAGATGAATTCATCCAAGTGTTGGTTCGGCCGCCGCCGTATTACGATCCTTGGGCATAGTGTTGATGCCTCCGGCGTACAGCCTGATCCGGAAAAGATTCCATCCGTGAAGGACTTCCCTGTGCCGACAAACACCAAGGACGTTAGCAGCTTTGTGGGGCTCTGCTCCTACTTTCAGCAGTTTTTCAAAGACTTCGCCGAATTTGCTAGACTCCTCACGGACCTGCTCAAACAAGACACGCCCATTAACTCGGAGTAATTTTTCACCCACCAGTCCCGACCTACTGCTGGTCGTACCAAAGCACCTGCGCTCCACAGTCCTCAGCCAGCTTCACGAGACGCCCCAACAGCTGGTCACCTTGGCATTTCTCGCATGTATGACCGTATGCGCCGCCGCTTCTACTGGCCTGGCCTTGCACGCTCTGTGCGGCTTTATGTCAACGCCTGCGAAGTTTTTTAGCGCCGCAAGAAGCCATCGGGACGTCCTGCCGGCTATCTTCAGCCTATCGAAATCCCAACGGAGCCCTTCTTCCGAGTCGGTTTGGGCCTTCTCGGTCCCTTTCCAACATTCACTTCAGGCAACAAGTGGGATGCCGTTGCTACATATTACGCGACTCACTACGCAATCACTCGAGCACTGCCAAGCAGCTGTGCTACAGACGTCGCTGACTTTTTGCTTAGAGATCTTATTCTAGTGCACGGTGCCCCACGACAACTGCTGACAGACCAAGCCCGTACTTTCCTTGCTCAATTCATTGACGATATCCTGCGTTCCTGCTCCACCCAGCATAAGCTCACAACCTCGTGCCACCTCCAGACAAACGGGCTTACAGAGCGCTTAAACCGAACCCCGAGGGACATGCTTTCAAAATGCGTGTCGACCGACCATCGTGGCTGGGACCTTGCACTGCCCTACGTTATGTTCGCGTACAACTCCTCCCGGCACGACACTGCTGGCTACTCAAGGTTTTACCTTTTGTTTGGACGTGAACCAACGTTGCCAGTGGATACCGTCCTCCTAGTTGCTGCAGAGTCGACCACCGAATACGCTCGCGATGCTGTTGCTCGCGCTGAACACGCCCGCCAGCTTGCCCCGCAACAGATTTTGGGCTTCTCAGCAAATGCAGGAGCATCGTTACGACGGGCGACAACACGACGAATGATTTCCAGCGGGTTCCTTCGTTCTTATCTGGTCTCCAACGCGACGTGCCGGCCTTTCTGAGAAGCTACTTTCTCGTTTCACGGGCCATACCGCGTGCTTCGACAAGTGACAAAACTTACGTATGGAATTGTCTCGGATAATCCAACAACCTCGTCGCCTCTGTTATCCCGTGGCGTCGTCCACGTATCAAGGCTCAAGCCACCCTCCTTCTACTGTGACCCCATAGACGCGCCGGGTCAGCGCTTTTGCCGCCGGGGGGTTGTGTTGCGTGGTTCTCACCGCTGTTAACAGTGTGTAGCGGAATATACCCTGAAACGCGTCTAGGGGGAAGGTGAAGAAGTTGACGTTCTTGCGTGAGCTATACTGCGGCTTGCTACTGAGTCAGTGTTATTACCACGTAATAATATTATGTGGCCGGAACTTCGACAAAATATGTGTTTCTTGTGTGTCTGCACCTCGTGATTAATCGATGGCATTGCTATATATCAGCGCAAAGCTATTTTTACCTGGAAGCGCCTTTTTCTCTTCTTGCGGGGTATAAACAGTATTGCCCACTTTTCGAGGACCCACCTAAAGTTTGACCTCCGTCATCAATAACCGCCTATATTTGACAATATCAAGATCTGCGGTCTATTTATCATGCATATATATACCCGCTTGATAGGTCGTGCAAACCAATTTTTATTAATTATCAACACGTTGTGGTTTACTTCAGGGTTATAACTAGCAAATAAGCTCTGCAAGGTTCTACAAGTCGGAATCTTTTCGTGCCTGGAAAAGCTGTCATCGCAGGCACATACTTATGAAATTCGTGTGGGGTTACCATTCGTCCTGCTTCGGCTGTCGAAACCAGGTACAACCACTTTAAGAATGCAGTCCCCACTGGCGATTATTTTTTGTCCGCTATAATCTGCCTTGTTAATCATCACATAATCAAAACACTGCAAGGCAAAGCTACAAACAACGCCCATGTGTATCTTTGGCATTCTTATCAGTTGACTGGACATGGCTGTATCTGCTTTAAGATACCACAAGCATCAAGTTTTCTCCATGCAGCATTCTAGTTTTAAAATGTGAGCACAAAGGTCACATAAGTCCCGAATATTAACAGTTTTAGATACACGAACAGACGAAAACACTGTTTCATTGGACAGACTATAGCCTATTTTTCAGCGTAACTGACATCAAAATATCACTCTCGCTTTCTTCATTGGAATCACGCAGGACTGTAGTGTTGCTTTGTCTTTTGCCCAAAATCACGCATATTGCACACCCTTGTACGCTACCACTCTTTCGCCCCTCCCGCACCTCTAGACATCTACATAATCATCTCAGTTTCTAGCATATCCGGTCACACTGACGCATTCGACTGCTACGCTTTGCCGCGTGCCATTGTGCTTTCGCATGGTCTTCCTCACAATATGCCCGACAATAACGCTACATTAACTCTGAGAAAAAAAATCAGAGCAGTATATGGATTAATATCAAGCCCTCAGCAGCTGTTTTAGTTGGATTGGTTGTTAACTTTGTTATGTATTTATATTAAAATATTTACTATGTTTGTTGTACTACTGCTCACAATTGTGAATTCACTTTCGTTTTGTTATTTTATGTTCTTTTTTTATTACTCGATTCTCGTTCGGTTTATATTTATGTAGCTGTATAAATTATTTTATCCTCAAATTCCTGTGGTATCTGTACCGCCGTACCGACGCAATACTCCTTCTGGAGCCTGTGAGGCATAATAAATAAATAAATAAATAAATAAATAAATAAATAAATAAATAAATAAATAAATTATCGCTCGCCAATACTGACCCATGACGAACCTACGATATTGAACGCGCGGATTTTCGACATGACAACTGAGTGGCCAGAAAGCTGACGCATCTCCGTTTCTCCGTGTCGGCACATACGTTATCGCCGCGACTACTAGGCGCACGCGTTGTCTGCAAGGTTATCTCTGAAGGCGGCTGACATGACCATACCAGTACCATTCCTGTGGCCTTACTGAGACTGTTTAAGTGGTATACACCACTCCATCGTTAAAGCTCCGCCCAATTTTGATCGCGGTTGACCTTTAACAACGGACCCCATACCATATCACTTAGAATGTGCTTCATAACAGGGTCATTCCACGCCAAACGTCCCACCATTTTGGCAATCATCTCAAATGTCTTCGAAAAAAATCGTGCTGATTTGCTGCATTGAAAACAGTGAATTGCTAAAATATTTCGGAGAGCAAATATTTTTTTTCTCGTGGATGCCTTCCGAATTTCCCAGAATGTCGTCTGGGTGTTGTTTGTGAGAAAAATTATTCTAAGAGTTTAGTTTCTTGTTTCTACACCAAATTTTGTTTACATATTAAGAAAAGGCCTTTGTGTAAGGTGTTTGAAGCTGAATAATATTAGTGCAATATTTATGTCATATATGACTGCAAGAATTGAGCCAAACTGTTCTATGTTTGCATTTTTTTCATTGCATTATTGCGCCTTGTATCAATATCTGAGTAATGAATACTTATTTTACGAAAGGTACATTTTGCACAAAAAATATTTTCAGACCCGTCAAGTCTAAACTTTACGGGAAAAAATCATGAATTTCAGAAAATCGTCATTTTGTCCACATTGTGACGGAATTTTCACCATGTGGTGCTCCAACTAAAAATCAGTTTTAGACCTCAATCGAAAGCAAATAAGCAGTTCTTATTACACGACAAGTTTTATCATTACATTTTTTTGTTTTAAGGAAGAAAATAATTTTTTGAAGTTTCTCTTTGACGGCTATCTTCCCACTTGGTCATACGACAACTTCCTGGTTGAAGTTCCCCATTGTCGTCAATGGGAAAACTTCAAAAATATTTTCTTCCTTAAAACAAAAATTGTAATGATAAAACTTGTCATGTAAGAAGAACTGTTTATTTGCTTTCGATTGAGGTCTAAAGCTGATTTTTAGTTGGAGCACCACGATGCAAATTGCGTCACAATGGGGACAAAAATGACGATTTTCCGAAATTCGTGATTTTTTTCCCGTAAAGTTCAGAGACTTGAGGAGTCTGAAAATATCTTTTGCGCAAAATATACCTTTCGTAACATAAGTATTCATTACTCAGATATTGATACAAGGCGCAATATTGCAATGAAAAAATTGCAAACATAGAACATTTTGGCTATATTTTTGCAGGCGTGTATGGCAGAAATATTGCACTAATATTATTCAGCTCTAAACGCCTTACACAAACGCATTTGCTTAATATGTAAACCAAATTTGGGGTAGAAGCAATAAACTAAACTCTTAGAATAAATTTTCTCACGAACAACACCCAGACGACATTCTGGGAAATTCGGAAGGCACCCACGTGAACAAAAAAATTTTTTCTCTCCGAAATATTCTAGGAATTCATTGTTTTCAATGCAGCAAATCAGCACGATTTTTTTCGAATACATTTGAGATGGTCGCCAGAATGGCTGGGACGTTTGGCGTGGAATGACCCAACAGCAAGTTATTGACCAATACCCCCCTTGTACAAACGTTGACTCCAGTCACATTTTTCGTTCAACGGTTTCTCGATACCAAAAGTATAGACTTCTGAGCTAGTTGTTGCGGTACATTCATTTAGGCCATAGCGCTGAAAAGACAGCTACAAAGGAAGTGCGCGTCCTGTTGTCTTCCTTTGCCTTTTCTAGTCATCGCTATGACCGCACTTAATTCTCGTTATCGTAGGATACGTACCGGGCTTTCGCGTGAGACATGCTCCATGCTTTTACATTGCAGGACTCCCGCAACCCGGCGTACCAGAAGGTGTTCGAGCGCATCATGCGCTACGGGGGCCAGACAGAGCTGCACCGCATCTACGGTCAACCGATACTCGAGCAAGTGGTGCGCGGAAAGGCGGTCGTCATTGCCGACCGAGGATCCTTCACCTACAAGGTCTGTTGTACCTCTTTACCCGCGACCTAGCATTCTTCCAGAAATTTTACCATGCGCACACTGTTCCATCGAGCGGAGAATTGTCATAATATGCAAAATATTGAGTATCATCTATCGGCTTGCGGCAAAACACCCTTCGCAATCATTGTGACGGTGTGTCAGAACGAAACTACTCCCTTGACAGTGAAGCTGCTCGCAAAGCTGAAGCTTTCACCTTCGTTCTCCGATAAAGGGCACCAGGAAGTTGAAGTTGTTGTTGAAGTTGTTGATTTATTGACCGCACAAGGTACAAGAAAAATTGCACATTAGGTGTGGTTGTGAAGGTTAAGGATCTTAAATACGTTATTGATAATATGCACCTTACTGCTAGATGGGCAGCCGTAGGTCCTTGTTAACGTTGGCAACAATGTTTTTTGTTGAGGGCGGCGTTACCATAGTGACCGAGTGAATGAAGTAAAATCCGCGCGCTAGACGAAAACCCCCCATGGCCACGTTGCGTACCAGACATCGCCGTCCTGCATGCATTTACCTTCTCTTCAGTTAACTGTGACTAACAAATTTATCATTTTACCCTGCGCCCCTCACACTGCCTTGCAGCCAAGAATTATTTTTTATGGTGATTCGATGATCACCCTGAATTCTACAACCACTACAATTTCTGGATATTAAAGCGCTGCCTCATTAAATCGAAGCGAACCGACGTTCTTACGCTCTTAGTACATTTGAGTGGATAAAATATACACTGGAAATCGAGTATAGCAATCCCGTATAATGTGCTCGAGTACTTTATTTTTGCCTGACCATTCAAACACTTTGACTAAACTTCTGTCAAGACAACACTGGCGTAAATCACGGGGCGCGTCAGAATATCCCGAGCCCCCCTTGTGCTCAGGGTGGTGCCGACACCCCTTGGCAGTGTCCCCCTTCAAAATTTATCATTGAAACATCATGTATTTGAATTGCTTGAAAGTTACGTATTTTAAATGCTTGTTTTTTTCATAGCGTGTACCTGTGTTCAACACCCCTCAGCTGTGTGAGACTACTGAAATCGCAACTGTCGCTCGACCGGTTTAAGAGGGGACTCGATATAACAATGCAATTACGTGAGCTGGGAATCAATGTTCGCTTTCGAATTTGATTTCAAAGCATGATTTTAACGTTCACATATGTAAAATTAAACCTATATTTCCAAAAACAAAATGACCACCATGGCAAGATGTGTGTCCCCCCCTTGTGATTTTTCTGTATTTATGCCACTGAAAGACAGCACTGCACTCCTAAATATGGTATTTCACATTTTACACTTTGAAAAGTTACTGCAGATCCACGAAGTGAATGCTGATAATGGAGCGAAGCTCCTTGGAAGCCAGTCTACGTACTTTTATTTCACGAAGTGTAGCGCCATTGACCGATGCGCTAGCGCTGCACTGTCAAAGTGCGAGCGTCTTGCGAGCAATTCAGCGCACTTTACCGGCTTGTATACGCGCTCTAGGTCCGAGCGGCGCAACACCTGCGCGCGGCGGTATGCGCGCTGCGTGCGCTCTGCGGACGGTTCTGCGCAAGACCTCGTGCGCTTGCTCGGAGAGCGGTTTCCGAGCGGCGCCGCCGCAGCGCAACACCTGTGCGCGGTCGGTATGCGCGCTGCGTGCGCTCTACGAGCGGTTCTACGCACGACCTCTTGACTTTGATCGATAAGCTTGCTGAGAGAATGTTTCGGAGCGGCGCCGTAGCTGTTCCGACGGGGACCTACGACGACGACGGCGACAATGGACATCGTGCGAGCCTAAGGAGCTTCGCTCCTGAAACTATGGTGATCTCAATCAAATCCGCACAGTGTCGCTGTTGTAACAGTGGATGACTGTCAAGGGCTAGCATTTAACGTCTTTAGCCAACACTTCCAGATAAAGGCCATCATTTAGGCAGTATTAGGCAACATTACGAATCGTTCTGACTTATTTTTCCATCAATAACTATGATTTAGTCATAGCCAGTCAACATTTGTCATACTTTAGCCGTCATCTAGCCAATATCAGCCAAAATTAGTTAGTGCTTCAAGTTCGCGAGTAGTTAGCCTACCCTAGGGAGCTGGTAATGTGTTTGTAAGAACGGCGTTTGAGAGCCTCACCTCTCAACGTTCCCCATCCCCAAACAGCGCACACAAGAGGTAAAGATGTGGTATGGTATGTGCTTGTGTTTTTTTTGTGTGCTTTATTAAGGCGGGAGCCTAGTATGGCCCACGAAAAGAAATATCCGGCGTCTGGCTTTGTCAATATGAAAGCTACCAAAATAGACGTGTAGTTCATACCCGCTTTTACTGGGTGGCATTTAAAGTTAATTACTGTTGAATAAAACGCAAAATAAAGCTTGAGAGAAAGATGGCGACCTTATTTTAAGTCGTCCAGTCCCACGCCGCACATTTCATATGGGGTGTGTGCACTTCCAAGCGGCTATGTACTTCGTTCTACCGAGCCTTTGGCCGGAAGCGCGCCTGTGCTTCTTTTTCCGGTAGGTACCGGCAGCAGCAATTCTCTGCCTCCCACTGCAGCGACAGACGCTCGACTATTAAAGGTGAAGTTGTTTAATCTAGCCGTAATCAGTAAGGCCTGTCAGTACGTGCTGTACGGCCTATGCGAAAACTATCATCATCATAAATGGGTATGTGCCACAGAATTTGGGTAAATCTTCCTACTGACCACTGGTGCGCAAAAAAATGAAGAAAACTATCGTCATCAAATGAATATGTGCCACTGTGGCACATAATCATTATCAAAAAAATTATCAGCCTCAGAAACGGGTATGCACCACAGAAATTGGGTAAATCTCACTACTGGTCCACTAAAAAAAATCACACCATCTTCCGCTAAAGGGAACCATATGCAGATGCGAAGCAGCGGGCGCTAACGCTTACACTGGCGGCGGCGTTGACGCTGGCGCTCATCGCGGCGTTGCGCAGGAGAGAAACCTGGGGAGGTGCAATCACGCAGTGATGGACCGGTGTTTTCTACTGGAACATGCATATCGCTGCTAATGGGCAATAAGAGACAGAAGAATCCGGTTGGACACAGAGACCCGCAGTCCGTTTTAGGGGCGAAGCTCTTAAGGGTGTGGGTCTGTCCCTCCTCTGTAGTAGTAGTAGGTAGGTAGGTAGATAGCCACGTATAGTGGAATGTACCCACTCCACGTGATAAAGATGACGATGACGCAGTATAGTGGAATGTACCCACTACACGTGATAACGATGAAATATAAGCGCGTTCCAGTATAGTGGAATGTACCCACTACACGTGATGACGATAACGCTGATGACCATGAAGTATAAGCGCGTTCCAGACCACACATTCTCTTTGTGCCATGGATGAAAACGATCGAGCTTCGCCCACTCATCATCATTCATTTCGTGGATATGGCGTGATTTTTAGTTAACACGCACGCTGCGAATTTTTATTGTTCAACAACGCACACGAGAAATCTCCCACCGGCACTACCTTGCAGGTCAAGATCCAGTGCCTATATATACGGGGTGGCCAGTGAACGGCTGTGCAACGCGAGCAGTCGGATTTCAGTGGCGAAGCTCCTAAGGGTGTGGGTCTGTCCCTCCTCTGTAGTTGTAGTAGTAGTAGAAGTAGTAGGTAGGTAGGTAGATAGCCACGTATAGTGGAATGTACCCACTCCACGTAATAAAGATGACGATGACGCAGTATAGTGGAATGTACCCACTACACGTGATAACGATGACGATGACGCTGATGACCATGAAGTATAAGTGCGTTCCAGACCACACATTCTCTTTCTGCCATGGATGAAAACGATCGAGCTTCGCCCACTCATCATCATTCACTTCGTGGATATGGCGTGATTTTTTTTATCAAAAAACTCGCTAGCAGACGCTGCCTGCGTCGGCGTTCAACGGTTGTGCAGCGCGAGCAGTCGTTTTTTTCGGAGCGAAGCTCCTTATGCCGGCACCCCGCCGTCGTCATCGCCGTTGAAGCTCCCTGGCACGGTCACAGCTGTGGCGTCTCACCGTCACGCTGGAGGATAAATTAGCTTTATGAGCGCTGGAGCGCGGATGGCGTCTGCAGGATGCGCAAAGCGCGAGAATACGAAAGCATGCGAAACGGAGGCAGGTCAGTCTCCTTCTCCCTCTTTCTTCGACTCTGCCCTCTCCCCTCAAAAGAACGAACGCGCAAAACCATCGCTTCAACCTGTCCTCCGCCCTGTGGTTGGTCCGTTGCTTGGACAATAACACGCCGCGCGCGCCGAACGCCGCGTGCGTCCCATTTCTAATGAGCTTCGCTCATCGGTTGTATTCGTACACGGAACAACGGCTAGTTTTTTCAATCAGGAAACTCGCCAGCATACGCTGCCTGCGTCGGCGTTGCGAGGCGAGAGAGGGGGGAGGGAGCGTAGGAGAGGAGAGAGCGCGGAGGAGACGCGCAGGCGCAATGGGGGGTGTAAACGCCACGGGAGGGATGCCTAGAGGAGAGAGGGGTAGCATGGGAGAGGATAGAGAGAGGGGAGGGGACGCGCATGCGCAGTGGGGGTATGGTCGCCGCGTCGAGGGATGCCTAGAGGAGAGAGAGAGTGGCAGCGTAGGAGAGGAGGTGTGTGGAGAGTAAGAGTGGTCAGGAAGCACACCACCACCACCACCGGATTGAACTCGGCCTTAAGCTGCTTCGCATCGAAAAAATTTCCCCATCTCCCGCTAAAGTAAACCATGTGTGGATGCGAAGCAGTGGGGAGATGGCTGGCTTGAGCAGGAGAAACGTCGCCGCTCCCGTTTCGCGGCAGCGGCCCGGGTGCTCATCGTGGCGCTGCACAGGAGAGAGAATACTCCCCCCAGCGGAGTATGCAGCTGTCGCACGCACCACCTGTAATGCGCGCCGCTCCGTAGAGTAGAGGATTCCTAGAGCAGAGAACGGGGGGGGGAACCGTCGGAGAGGAGAGAGAGGGTGAGGGGACGCGCATGCGCTGTGAGGGTGTGGGACGCGGGCGCCGCTCCGTACAGTAGAGGATTTTTAGAGGAGAGAAAGGGGGGAGCGTAGGAGAGGGGGGTGTGGGACGCGCCAAGGAGGGACGGACAAAGCCCCCGCAAGCACATGCAAGCACGATCAAGGAATGCAGTCAACGGGACGCGGGCGCCGCTCCGTGGAGTAGAGGATTCCCTACTTCCCTACTACATGAAAGTGACCGGACGTGGGACGCCGGACGCGGGAGGGAGGGACGGACACAACCCCGAGCATAAGATGCTTCGCATCTAATATGGCACAATCTTGCATAGTACAGTATAGCAAGGGGGAGCGAAAAGGAAGTGAGAGTGAGGAGGATGAAAAACAGGAGGGAAACGCCACCAGCTCTGCCGCTTCCTTAGCCTTCCTGCCGCCTTCCTGCCGAACATAACTGTCGACGCAGTCATGTTCTTTGGATTTCGCTTCTTGTTAGCGTGTCACAGCTTCTTGTCGGCATGGTTGTCGGAGTCGTGCAGCGTCTATGTGCACCAATGGTGTTTCGCCGCCGACTACTTCGGGTGAGATTGCACCGACTAATGAAACTGCTGCAGTAAGCGCTGCAGCAAGGCAACCACGTAGATGGGCGAATGTCGTGCGTTGGTGGAGCGAGACAGAGCCCAGCGGGACGTGGAACGCCCGCACGCGTTGGCGGCTCCAGCTATGAACCTCTGCTTCCCGCGTTGCTGAAGCGCAATGTGGTAGTGTATGCATGAGCGCAGGCGTAAGTTACCCTATTTCTCAGCAGGGCACACCGTGCCCTATCTTTCCTTTATAGACGACGCTTTGAAGACGCCCATATCGAGTACCAGTGCGTGCATGTTGCCTTCGCGCGGGATTCATGATACGCTCTGTCCAGGTATACGTTAAAAATTTCATCTACCACAACGGTTAAATCATGATCATGGGCCGTTGTCGTCGCGATGGAGATGTGCCACTAGGCGTCAACGTGGGTGCGTCTACGTCAAACGATGCTATAACTGCCAAACACCAATACACATTCTACAAGCTCTCATATATCGCTAAACAATAAGCACCACTTCTGTGAGTACGCGTTTCACTTTCGTGTTATACGGATTCCTATGACAGAGGAATCAGCCATGTTTTTCTTAACCTGCTTGGACCGCTCCCAAAAGCGATCCTGCGTGGATTTCTAATTCATTCACTCATTGCTATGGACCACGCTCCGTGCTATGGACGAAGCTATGGACAAGGCTATGGCTATCCGTGCTCCTTTTGGTAGATCCTGCCTCTTGTTTGGGGACGAATTCGTAGCAGACATTTACAAGGCACCACTCCAAGTATTTTCTCTATCTTGTCGTCGCTAGCTTAAAAGATAAAATGGAAACTCAGTTCGTTTTTTGCAGTACATTTTGTTGTGAAGGTTAAAAGTAAACATATTTTGGATAGGCAGCCGAACTCTGAAATATAACCAGATCTAGCACGGAGGCTTTTCAGGATAAATTAAGATAGGTGTGTTCTCTTGGTCGGTTCCATCGAGGAATACGCAGTCGTAGTATCGCATCAGACGGCTAACTACCCTCATATAATAGAGTATACTTGGTACTCTCAATCGCTTATTAAGGCGAAAGCCTTTAATGTGTCATGCTCACGTCCGTGCGGCGTCCGTCCGATGGTGGTGGTGTGCGTCCTGACCACCCTTACTACGCATGCGAAAACCCTCCCCACGCACCTCCTCTCCTACGCTCCCCCCATCTCTCTCTAAATATCCCTCCCCGCCCGAGGCGTTTACACACCCATTGCGCATGCGCGTCCCCTCCCCCCTCTCATTCTTACGCTCCCCCCCTCTCTCCTCTAGGCATCCCTCTCCGCGGAGCCCACACCCTCACTGCGCATGCGCGTACCCTGCCCCTCTCTCTCCCCTCCTACGCTTCCCCCTCTCACTCTTCTAGGCATCCCTCTCCGCGGCGTCCACACCTTCACTGCGCATGCGCGTCCCCTCCCCCCATCTCTCTCCTCTAGGCATCCCTCCCAGTGGCAACCACACCCCCCACTGCGCATGCGCGTCCCCTCCCCCCTCTCTCTTCTAGACATCCCTCCCGCGGCGTTTACACACCCAATACGCATGCACGTCCCTTCCCTCTCTCTCCTCTCCTACGCTCCCCCTCTCTCTCGCCTGGCAACGCCGACGCAGGCAGCGTCTGCTAACGAGTTTCTTGATTGAAAAAAATTACACTATCTCCCGTTAAAGGGAACCATGTGTAGATGTGAAGCAGCGGAAGCTAACGCTTATACTGGCGGCGGCGTTGATGCTGGCGCTCATCGCAGCGTTGCGCAGGAGAGAAAACTGGGGAGGCGCAAAACACGCAGTGATGGAGCGGTGTTTCCTACTGGAACATGCCAATCGCTGCTAATGGGCAATGAGAGACAGAAGACTCTGACTGGACACAGAGACCCGCAGTCCGCTTTTAGATGCGAAGCATTTTATGCTCAGGGGCTATATCCGTCCCTCCCTCCCGCGTCCCTCCCCCGTCCTTCCCGCGTCCCTTCCGTGTCCCGCGTCCCGCGTCGGGCCACTTTCATGAAGTAGGGAAGCGCCCACTATGCGAACCAGAAAACTGAAGTACAGTATAAGGCCGTCAACCACTACCACAGTCACCAGAGTCATGGCTGAGAGCACAGAGAGGCTGCTTAGCAATGGCTAGGCAGGTGGTGTCTGTCGCCCAGGTTGACTCCATTCATTGATCTTGCTTGCATGTGTTTGGGGGGGGAGGGGGGGCTTAGTCCGTCTTTCCTTCCCGCATCCCACACCACCATAGCGCATGCGCGTCCCCTCCTCCTCTCTCTCCTCTCCTACCCTCACCCCTTTCTCTCCTCAAGGAATTCTCTACTCCATGAAGCGGCCCCCCGCGTCCCACACCGCCCACAGCGCATGCGCGTCCTCTCCCCCTATCTCTCCTCTCCTACGCTCACCCGCTTTCTCTACTCTAGGAATCCTCTGCTCTACGGAGCGGCGCCCGCGTCCCACACCCCCACAGCGCATGCGTGTCTCCTCCCCCCTCTCTCTCCTCTCCTACGGTCCCCCCTTCTCTCCTCTAGGAATGCTCTACGGAGCGGCGCGCACGACAGGTGGTGCGACAGCTCTATACTCCACTGGGGGGCACCACGGTAGTTGCGCGTAGAGCACTGCACGGGCTCGGGCCTACCCGAAAGCCCGGCCCGGCCCGTGGGCCGGGCCGGGCCGGGTAAAGTAGGTTTCACGGCGGGCCCGGGCCTGGCTCGGGGCTGATGCTCTGGGCTTAGGGCCGGGCCCGGGTTTGAGGTGCCGGGCTCGGGTCGGGCCGGGCCTGGACTTTTCTCGATTCTTAAAGAGACACGAAAGTGAAACACTGCAGTGGTTTAGACTAATAATGTGTATTCTGAGAATTAGAATCTCATTCCTTTCACCACCGCAAGTTTATTCAGACAGGAAAAAATCAAGGCCAAAGTTCCATTTTAGAATTTCGTGCTGTAATCTCCGTACGTGGCGTCACGGACTGTATTCGTCGTATTTTGGGGGGCACTGGATCTTCAAAATTTCCTGAAACGTGGTATGTTAAGTCTATGGGCTACTCAGAGGTCAATTTACTTCATTTTTACCGATTAGGATCTACGTAGGCCCCAGTAGACGCCGTCAGAATCTATAACGTGACAACTTCTGCTGCGCGAATTTCAAGGTGGCGTCGCCACCCGCATTTCCGCGCTTAGGAAGTCTTGTCACGGCGAGCGTGGTTACTTTGGAATTGTAAAACAGTAATTTACTGATAATCAAAAAATTATTTTTCTCTTTAGTGTCCCTTTAACTTTATTCCAGAGAAATTGCTCATACATATATGTTTCACATTTTATCTCGAAAAAAATGGTTCTTTTTTTGTGGGGCAAGCTATTTGGAGTTCTATGATGGACAAGTACTGAACTTCTTTTGCTTCTTGCATATATGGGGCTACTTGATTTATCGGAAACGGACGAGCTAAAAGTAAATAGGCCAGACGCTTACATAGTTAACATCTGGCTATTCTGGGCTTTATTCGCATTATTTATTATTGTATATCCCAAATGGTATTCTGTGATCACTGTAATTAAGGTAATATAATAAATTTATAACTTATCATCGCAAGAGCTCTAAAGCTGGGAAACGATTTTGAATATTCCAGCCCGCCACTAAAACGAAAGGACTGCACGGAGTCTCGTTACATAGGATCTCTATAAAGGCATTTGTTTTCCGTGGCTCTGTCACCAATCCCAGTGGTCATGTCACGCGAGATGTACATGCACAGCCTGCCTTGTGCGCCCACATTGTTAGCGTTTGAGCTTTCGTCTTGTTCAGCTATAGCAGGGGGTCTCAAACTCGCATCAGCTAACGGTCTGCATTCACGAAAATTTAGTTCCGCAAAGGCCAGGGCAAGGGGTAGGAGGAGTGGGGGGTGCGGAATAGGTTGTACCAAATGTCACCTGATTTCGTCATTTGAAATACATTTCCCATATCTGATATATCGGTCATTTCTGAAAGGAATTTGGTGGCGAGATTCCAACAACATATTTATACCTATCTCCAGAATGACTAAAATCTGGACGCCGATTCTGAAATATAGACTTTTCTTTCACGGCTATGTATGAACGCATGGTGGACGCATGGGGTGTCTGACAAGAAAATGCTTTAGACCTGTCATGCCTATGTAGCTTAAGGAAGTGCTTATAAAGAAACAAAATCGGACGAAGGCAGCCGTGTGCGGGCCGCGGGCCGCGTGTTTGAGACCCCTGCGCTATATAGTGCGAGAGATACATGATACTGCCGCAACAACGTTGGAATGTGCAGAGCATAGGTCCATTAAACAAGGCCTCGGGCAAAGTATATTTGCTTACGAAATGCCTGGCTTGAAAAAAGACAATTGCGAATTCCGTGCCATGTGATTGATGTCCCTTTACCTCGAACCATATGAGTAAGCGTCGAAAAGCTTATTCGCGCCAGGTATTACCAAACTGGAACAAACCCTGAAAATAGATCGAGATCTCTTTGTCCTCCTCCTGTCAGTCGCACAGTCCAATGATCACCTTCTATACCAGTGCAACATCGTTAGGAAGGCGTACACCATTATAATATGGAAAAAAAAAAAACAAGAGGGCGCGGTGCAGAACATGCCTAACATACACTGCTGAAAACTGCACGAGAAACGCTCAAAGAGGAGTTTTATAGATGACATTGAAGACCGGCGCGACGTTCGGGAACGACAGAAATGAAGGCAAGAGCTGGACACCTATGTTCATTGTGCAGAAGTCCGCAGAGACATCCTAAATTTGCTCCAGGGGTGGAAGTTAAAAGCAACGACTGGCGGCGCCTTCACAGTTCGCAAGGCAGATGTACTCCCCTGCTAGCGTAAGCAGTGCGAGAAACTTTAGGGCGTCAGGATATGTGATGCAACAGCGCATAATTTGATTTTTTTTTGCTCAATGACATGTGAAGAAACAAGCTGTAAAATATGCCACAAACAACTGCTAGAGTGTGTATACTAGCAGCGGTGGGATAGATGAAAAGAATGCTATGACAAATATTTTTTTCTTCGTTTCGGCTGCTTATACGTATTTCTAAAAGTACACGTGGTGCGCTCGGTTAATTATAATTTTTGTCTATGTTAGTGTAGTTACAAGAACGTAATGATTTTTGCTTTCCTTCTCTATTTCTCATGCTGTGGCAAGGGGCTACTATGCTGCAGACAGGCGCTACATATCATGAAGGGTGCACGATTGGCTTTGTCGTTAGAGCATGCTTTAAATTTTAATTCACCGCAATGTAAACAAAGGGAAGAGAGCGTTTTGTTCCTTGTGTCATCTGGTTTTATTGCGCGATGTATTGAAACTGAACTCATGCTGCATATCACTTTCCTAGCTACAATATCTGCGGCGAAACGCTCTTGATGATCCCCATCGTTGACGTTTCGGCACCCGGAACGGGAGCCTTGTTCACAACGATTGTGAACAAGGCTCTCATTATGGGTCCCGCAACGTCAACGCATTTTCACTCCCTTGTGGTCGGTGTCCTCGTCTTTTTATTCCGGACCAGACGGGTGTCCGTCCAAGCCTTGAGTGCATCCCCATAGTGTTTGCAGAAGGAGTAGGTACAGTGTACCACTGCCAGAAAACATTCATTGCATCAAGTATATCAGCTCAGCTGTTTTCACCGTGAGCCCCTTTTTACAAAAAATAACCATAGGTTAAAGTATAGTTTTTAGCGAAGCATGCACCACCAAAGCGTAGATATATCATATATGTCACTTAAAACACCTTGTCGATTTCGTATTCGGGCGATACCACATAGATTAATGGCTCGGGCCTCTGTCGGGCCCGATCTGCGGTCGGGCCGGGCCGGGCCGGGCCGGGCCGGGTAGGCAAGTTTTTTCCTCGGGTACGGGCCGGGCCCGGGTCTCGCTTTGAATCACCGGGCCGGGCTCGGGCGGGTAAGTTTAAACAACTTCCGGGCACGGGCCGGGCCCGGGCCAAAAATCCCGGCCCGTGCAGTGCTCTAGTTGCGCGGTATGAAAATGACAGAGCGCGCGTGCCTCATTCTCTCTCCTGTGCAGCGCCGCGATGAGCGCCCGGGCAGCTGCCGCGAAACGAGAGCGGCGACGTTTCTCCCGCTCAAGATAACCATCTCCCCGCTGCTTCGCATACACACATGGTTCCCTTTAGCGGGAGATGGGGAAGTTTTTAGTTAACGCGCACGCTGCGAATTTTTATTGTTCAACAACGCACAGGAGAAATCTCCCACCGGCCCCACCTTGCAGGTCAAGATCCAGTGTCATATATACGGGGTGGCCAGTGAATGGTTGTGCAGCGCGAGCAGCAGGTTTTTTCAACCAAGAAACTCGCTAGCAGACGCTGCCTGCGCCGGCGGGGGAGCGTAGGAGAGGAGAGAGAGGGGGGACGCGCATGCGCAGTGGTAGTTTGGACGCCGCGGGCAGCGATGGCTAGAGGAGAGAGGGGGGAGCATTGGAGGGGACAGAGGAGGGGAGGCGCATGCGCAGTAAGGGTGTGGTTGCCGCGGGGAGGGATCATATCGTACTGGTATAGCGCAGCTCAGTTTGAGCATGAGGAAAAGAGTCAACAGTGTAGAAGGAAACACAGACAACAGGATGAGCGCTAAACTTCCAACTATAGTTTATTGAATGACCCTACAGCACATTATATGGCTCACCTCACCCATGTGACACCGCAAACCTGACCAAAAAACTAAGCATGTGGCGCAGCACACGTGACCAGAAAACTCAATTTACGCAGACATCCCGTTAACAGATCTACGTCTGCACTTCACCGCACGCGCTCAAGAAAATCGATCTCTTTTCCGGATAAGGCTATAGATGGCGTACTTACACACAGTTTAACACATTTCGCAATTGAATTCGCCTCAATGATTTCATGTGTCAACTGATTACGACTGCGGCCCAACACGACGCAACGGTCAAACAATGGAGTGCATGCACACGTCTTACAATGCATGGCCAGGAAACTACTCTGTGCTCTCGGCCATGACTCAAGGAATGGGGTCAACCTGGGCGACAGACACCACCCGCCTAGCCATTACTAAGCAGCCTCTCTGTGCTCTCGGCCATGACTCTCATGATTGTAGTAGGGTTGACGGCCTTCATATTACTACAGTGTTCAGGTTCGCATAATGGGTGCTTTTCTACTTCATGAAAGTGGCCGGACGCGGGACGCGGGACACGGGACGCGGGACGGGGGGACGCGGGAGGGACGGACAGAGCCCCGAGCATAAGATGCGTCGCATATAAAAAAAATTCCCCATCTCCCGCTAAAGGGAACCATGTGTGGATGCGAAGCAGCCGGGAGATAATTAGCTTGAGCGGGAGGAACGTCGCCGCTCTCATTTCACGGCAGCGGTCCGGGCGCTCATCGCGGCGCTGCACAGGAGAGAGAATGAGGCGCGCGCGCTCCGTCATTTTCATGCCGCGGAATTACCGTGGCGCCCCCCAGCGGAGTATGCAGCTGTCACACTACCTGTCGTGCGCGCCACTCCGTACAGGATTCCTAGAGGAAAGTACGGGGGAGACCGTAGGAGAGGAGACGTGCATGCGCTGTGGGGATGTGGGACGCCGGAGCCGCTCTGTGGGGTAGAGGATTCCTAGAGCAGAAAGGGGGAGAGGACACGCATGCGCTGTGGGGATGTTGGACGCGGGCGCCACTCCGTAGAGTAGATGATTCCTGGAGTAGAGAAAGGGGGTGAGCGTAGGAGAGAGAGGGGGGAGGGGACGCGCATGCGCTGTGGTGGTGTGGGACGCGGGAATGACTATGCCCCCCTCCAAACACATGCAAGCAAGATCAAGGAATGGGGTCAACCTGGACGACAGACACATGCCTAGCCATTGCTAGGCAGCCTCTTTGTGCTCTCGGCCATGACTCAAGGAATGGGGTCAACCTGGGCAACAGACACCACCTGCCTAGTCATAGGTAAGCAGGCTCTCTGTGCTCTCGGCCATGGCTCTGATGACTGTGATAGGGTTGACGGCCTTCATATTACTACAGTGTTCCGGTTCGCATAATGGGTGCTTCCCTACATCATGAAAGTGGCCGGACGCGGGACGCGGGACGGGGGGACGGGGGACGCGGGACGCGGGACACGGGACGGACCGACAGAGCCCCGAGCATAAGATGCTTCGCATCTAAAAACAGGCGCTGCGCCGTGCTCCCGACCGGGCTGCAGAAATTAGGCGCCTTTTTCTTCTTCGAACCACAACCACCATATATAAATGGAGTGAAGCCCACGCGAAATGCATTCGCATTTCCTCACGATTCCCTTCGGGAAGGTGGGGGCATTTTTTTTATTTTTTTAATGGGTTGGCGCATGCGCAGTGGGGGGTGTGGACGGACGGACGGACGGACGGACGCAGGACGGACGTGAGCATGAGACATTAAAGGCTTTCGCCTTAAAACATGAGCTTGTGCTGAACCAAGGGCCACAGCCAGCGGCAGCACCTGATCGTCGGTACAGGGCTTTTTCGTGCAAAGCGTCGCAGTTCGTCGCATTTTCAGCGCAGCCAAAAAACACTAGGGTCTTTAGAATTACGTATGTATGTATTTTCTAATAAAAGAACACACGACGTGGTACTTACATATTAATGTTGCGCCTCAGGTATGCGTAGTATTTGTTTTTGATCGAATATGTTCACAAGTACGAGCGCAAACACCAGTTCATGATGGCTGGGCGTTCACAAAGTGGTTAAGCTTTGGCCGAGTGGCTGAATTGGGTGAAAGACAGAGAGCCAGACCAAAATTTGTGCGTTGAAGTATCCCAAGAAAGACTATCGTCTTTAAAAACCGACTGCTCGCGCTGCACAACAGTTCAACGCCGACGCAGGCAGCGTCTGCTAGCGAGTTTCTTGATTGAAAAATTAGCAGTTCCGAGTATGAATACAACCGATGAGCGAAGCTCCTTAGAAATGGGAAGCAAACGACTATCTACATTTTGAAACGGTTGGCGGCGTCGGCGCTTAGATTCGGCCGCTCTAGCACGTACGGTAGGATCCTGTCGGCGTAACTTTTGTAGCTCCGCTCGTCGTGCTTTAACCGCAGGACCCTGTTGCCGGGCTCATCTTGCTGCCGCTGCTCTGGCTTTGCGTTCCGCATCCTTGCCAAGCTGCTTATCGTCTTCATCATATTCACGTTTACGTTTCTGAGGACGACTATCCATATTCTGTGAGGAGCCCTGAGTAATGTCAAGTGGGTCCTTATTAATACATATATATCCATATATATATATATATATGTGTGTGTACAAACATGGTTTTCGGTAAATTTTATTGTCGTTTATAAACGCGAACTGTTTTTGCGCCGCGGACCTTGTTTTTTGCGCAATGCGCGCCGAACGCCGCGAGCGCCTTGCACCGCGTGCCGTTTCTTTTTTAAAGACAATAGTCTTTATTGGGATACTTAAACGCAAAAATTTTGGTCTCTCTCTCTATCTGTCTGTCTGTCACCCGATTCAGCTAGCTACTGGGCCAAAGTTTAACAAATTTCTGAACGCCCAGCCATCTTGAACTGGTGTTTCCGTTCATACTTGTGAACATTCCTACTGAAAAAATCCGCATACCGTCATACGGAAAACATACGGATTCCGCATATTTTCCGTATAAAATATATGGATTTTGTACGGACGTATACTGATGCTTACGGAAATTGTAAGGAACATACGGAAGCATCATATGGTACATAAGGAATTCCGTATGGGCGCACGGATGTGGCCATAAGGAACATGCGGATGCCATATCTGTTATACGGATAGACTCATACGGCGATACGGAATATACGGAAAGAACAAACGGAATCCGTATGGGCTATGCGGAAAGATCCACGTGGCAATAGTAGTATACGGAAAGCATGGTGTTCTACGTGAAACCATGACCATAGGCGAGCGCAGGGGGGGGCGCCCCCTTTTCTTTCTTGTCACTTAAGAGGGAGGGGCCGCTCTCCCTCATAGCCTCCTCTATACAATTTTGTGCCCGTCAAACGCTCCCTCGGCGACCGTCGTCTTTCCCTCTCACCCACCAAGGTATTACGCTACATTCCACCGCGGCGCGGCGCCACCTACGTTGGGCTTGTCTTTCGTGGCTTGAGGCGCTCCTGCCAGTGTATCGGACGCTGCCGTGTGTGTGTGTGTGTGTGTGCCTGCAGGAAAGGTTTATAATCTGCAGGATCTCGTAACGCCTTGGGAACCCGGAGGTGCATGACGCGACCTGCCACAACGCTAGTTACATCGGAGAACCATCTATTTTTGTGTCACCATGGACTTTGCTTGCTCGACCACGTTTCCCGCTTGCTTGGCATTACAGCTTCGAAGGTTTACCCGCCAGTGAGAATGCCATGCCTCCAGTGCAGTTAAGGATGGCGGGTCAATGCGATTACCTCGCAACGGCAGGACCTGTGTGAGAGATTGTGCTATTTCTACAGCCTCATAATATTTAGCATGGTCAGTGGTGGCAGACGTGAAGAAGTGCGTACGTGCTGGTGCGTGCCAGTACAGTGGTGTCGTGTCCTTTCGCATACAGTGCACATTGTTTGTACTTATTCTGCATACGTAGGTACGCGTGCAGAATAAAGGTTCAGTTTTATTGCCAGTGTGAATGCCAGGCCTTCATTGTAGATAAGGGTGGAAGATTAGTGCCATTCCGTTTCCAGTGCCGCGTGAGATCTGCTGCTGTTTCTACATTCTCGTCATATCTGGCATGGTCAATGGCGGCAAGTGTGAACAAGTGCATATGTGTTGTGGCGTGTGCCAGGGTGTCGTGTCATCTGACAGTGTGCATTGTTTATGCTTATTCTGATTGGTGTGTGCCCGGGTGTCGTGTCGCCTGACAGTGCTCATTGTTTATGCTTACTCTGCGTGTGAGAACTGCCACTGTTTCTACATTCTCGACACATGGAGCATAACCAGTGGGGGGCAGACGTGAACAAGTGTGTGTGTGGTGATGTGTGCCAGGGTGTCGTCTTACAGTGCGCATTGTTTGTGGTTATTCTGCGTGGTGTATGCGAGGGTGTTGTCATCTGACAGTGCACATTGTTTAGGCTTGTTCTGCGCGTACATGTGCACAATAAACATTATTCAGTTTACTTTGATCTCTCGATTAAGCTGTCCTCAAACAAGTTCTGACTTAATGGAAGACCTTGCCTGCATTGTATGGACTCGCTAAACCAAAATGACTATGGTATTATGCCATCCATAATACCACATTTCCGTATATATGGAAGCCGTATATACGGAGGATACGGATCCGTATAATCCATATATATGGATTATGCGGATCCGTATCATGCGGATCCGTATCATGCGGATCCGTAATACCATAATTCCATATGTACGGATCCGTATCTTCCGTGCATACGAATTTTTTCACTAGAGATAATCGATCAAAAAGCAAAATACTACGCGTACCTGAGGCGCAACATTAATATGTAAGTATCAGGTCGTGTGTTCTTTTATTAGAAAATACACAGATACGTAATTCTCAAGACCCTAGTGTTTTTTAGGCTGTGCTGAAAATGCGACGCTGTACACGAACTACGACGCTTTGCACGAAAAAGCCCTGTGCCGACGATAAAGTGCTGCCGCTGGCAGTGGCCCTTGGTTCAGCACAAGCTCAAGTTTTTCGACGGCGTCCATATCTCGCGCAGCGCCTCCTCTATTTTATCAATGCCAGCCAGAAGCGGCCAATTTAACCTAGAGTAGGCGCTGTCTGAGGCAAGGCGAAACATAGGAGCACGGATGGCACAAGACTAACGTCTTTCGACGACATTTGCAGCGAAGCACGCAGATAGGCGGCCAATTTCTTTTTTTTTTTTTTGTGTTGCGCCGGGGCCGCGAAGGAAGAGTGTCTACTGCTATCTTAGACAAAGCGCCCGTGCTGCGCTAGAATGATGGTTGTCATTTCACAATTCACGATGGTTAAACTGAAGACGACCATTATAACCAGTTGTGCATACAGCTTATTTCTTTTTTTTAAGGCGGAAGCCTTTAATGTCTCATGCTCACGTCCGTCCAGTGTCCGTCCGTCTGTCCGTCCGTCCGGTGTCCGTCCGTCCGTCCGTCTCTCCGTCCGTCCGGTGTCCGTCCGTCCGTCCGTCTGTCCGTCCGTCCGTCCGTCTGTTCGTCTGTCCGTCCGTCCGTCCGTCTGTCCGTCCGTCCGTCCGTCTGTCCGTCCGTCCGTCTGTCCGTCTGCCTCGCGTCTCGCTGCGATTCGCGGTAAAAATTGAAAAAGAAAACGCACACACGTTCGGTTTGTGTGTTATCCCACTGAGAGGGTAAAAGATAAAAGACATGGCATAGTCAGTGGAATGCCCACACCCTTTCGCCGAACACACTTCGGAATGTACAAAGTGTCCTGCAATTTTTTAACCTCGAATTTCTGGTGCGCTAGAAGCGAACCGCTCGGCGTTCAGCGCGCACGGCATTTCATTGTCTTTTTGAGCCGGCGACGCATCCAGGGAGCTTCAACGGCGAACGGGTGCCGGCGTAAGGAGCTTCGCTACTAAAAAACCGACTGCTCACGCTGCACGGAGGTGGGACCTCTACGGGTTCGGAGACTATTGGGCACAGTGACCCTCTCCTTACGTTTCATGAAATTACGGCTCATTACAGAGGGGAGCGGCGAAGTTTTCCATCTCCCCATCCAAAACTGAGTAGAGCACAATCTTGTAGGCTAAGGATGCTTCAGACGTGTTCGTACCCATCGAGAGGTTTCCTTAGCAGGCTCCACACAAAGATAAATCCGCATTGCCCGGATTGCGGGGAAGATTTCTCTACCTTAGCCCACATGCTCTGGCAGTGCCCTGTGTTACAGGACTTCAACAACAGCGAGGACTGGGAGAAAGCCATCACGAGCTCAAAATTGGAAGACCAATCTAAGGCTGTCCAGAGGGCCCGTGAGAGAGCGGAGAGGCACGGCCTCCCGGCTCCAACATGGGATTAGCCGACAGCAAGCCAGGGGTCCTCTGTAGGACTGCACTGGCTGGCTCCTCAGGACCTTAATAAAGTTCCTTGTCTGTCTGTCTGTCTGTCACGCTGCACAACCGTTCACTGACCACCCCGTATATATAGGCACTGGATCTTGACCTGCAAGGTAGTGCCGGTGGGAGATTTCTGCTGTGCGTTGTCGAACGATAAAAATTCGCAGTGTGCGCGTTAACTAAAAGCGGACTGCGGGTCTCTGTGTCCAGTCCGAGTCTTCTGTCTCTCATTGCCCATTAGCAGCGATTGGCATGTTCCAGTAGGAAACACCGGTCCATCGCTGCGTGATTGCGCCTCCCTAGATTTCTTTCCTCCGCAACGCCGCGATGAGCGCCAGTGTCAACGCCGCCGCCAGTGTAAGCGTTAGCGCCCGCTGCTTCGCATCTACACATGGTTCCCTTTAGCGGGAGATGGTGTAATTTTAAGGCGAATGCCCTTAATGTCTCATGCTCACGTCCATCCGGTGTCCGTCCGTCCGTCCGTCCGTTCATCTGTCCGTCTGTCCGTCGTCCGTTTGTCCGTCCGTCCGTCCGTCCGTCCGTTCGTCCGTCCGTCCGTCCGTCCGTCCGTTCGTCTGTCCGTCCGCCGTCCGTCCGTGGGTCTGTCCGTCCGTCTGTCCATCCGAGCTCTGGCACGGAATCAGGTGGCCGCCGGGGTGCGCAAACGGACGGCGATCGCGTTGGGCTCTACAGCGTTCGCGCTTTGCTTGCGTAGCGTCGCTGTGCCCAGCCCTTGCAATCATTCTGACCGACGCCGTCTCAATGGACACATGCGTCCACGGAATACACTTTCGAATTTACAAAGAGTCCGTCAATTTAAGCGCTGGAACGCGGATACTAACGCATGCGAACGGAGGAAGATTAGTCTCGCGTCTCGCTGCGATTCGCGGTAAAAAATTTAAAAAGAAAACACGCACACATTCGGTTTGTGTGTTATCCCAGTGAGAGTGTAAAAGAAAAAAAGACATGGCATAGTCAGTGGAATGGCCACACGCTTTTGCCGAACACACTTTGGAATGTACAAAGTGTCCTTCAAGTTTTTAAATGCGAAGCATTTCTTAGCGAACTTCGGCGACTTTGAGCGTATCTATCTAGCTATCTATCTAACCGCCTACGACTTTGTGCTCTCCTGGCTGTATCGTTAATGGAATTTATACCGAATTTGGTATGGCATAACATGACTGTATGACGAACATAAGTGGCTGGTCATATCATGAAAATCATGACAAACTTGTGATGAAAAGTATGATTTACATGCCACGCTCATGGCGCGCTCGCGGCCGGTTCGTTAGCTTGATATACACCAAATTTGGGATTGAGTGACGTGCCAGTATGACGAACATAAATGACAAGTGGTAATATGGAAATCATGACTTGTCAGGTGCAAGATGACTTGCACGCCACGCTCATGGCGCGCTCGCGGCCGTTTCGTTAGCTTGATATACACCAAACTTGGTATTGAGTGACGTGCCAGTATGACGAACATAAATGACAAGTGGTAATATGGAAATCATGACTTGTCATGTGCGACATGACTTACATGCCACGCTAGCGTGCTCGCGGCCGTTTCGTTAGCTTGAGATGCACCAAATTTGGTATTGAGTGACATGACTCTATGACGAACATAAATGAGAAGTGGTAATATGGAAATCATGACATGTCATGAGTAAGACCGGATTTTAGGCAAATGCCTATTTTTTTTCCTTGCGTTCCTATCGTGCCACTTTGATATATGAGCATGAATTAGAGGTTAAGGAGGGCTTTTATCGTGTTTTTATAGTGCCTATAAATGCCTATTTTTGGCATTTGTGCCTAAATGGCTATAAGTGCCTGTAAATGCTTTCTTTTTTTTTAATCGGTGCTTACATGAACACTATTTAACCTCAAATTTCGCAATCGAGTAGAGTTTGAGACCGTTATTCATGTTACCAGGCAAAATTGACATTTCGGAACTCTATGGGGGCCAACCTAATTCTCTAGTTTAACAAACTTCCGGAAAGCATCAGCTAGTAGCAGTGAAACGGGACGCGCCCCCCCACCTGACGCTACCGCACTAACATGGCGCAAGCGGTTGGAAGAGGAGGAGGAGAAAAAAAAGAAAGGCTATTTCTGGAACCCTAAATGGGAGCACGTCCCAGCGTATGCAGGGGATTGGGGAGAGGAAAACCAAGGTGGGAAGAGGAGAGGTGAAGAAGAGGGGGAGTTCATGGCCGAGGGCGCGGCGGGCGGCGAGTACAGCCGGTTGTCCAGTCCAGTGTTCCCAAGGAATCGAAGGAGCTCCTTGAAGCCCTGGGTGAGGTGAGGGGCAGGGAACTGGAGGTTTCTCTGTGCAGCCGCGGAAGGGCGGAGAACGAATGCAAAGCCGCGAATCGTCGTCAGCGGAAACGAGAGTGTGCATTTAAAAAATGAGATGTGCACGTGGTTTTTTTTTTTTTTTTTTTTTTTTTTTTTTTTTTTTTTTTTTTTTTTTGTAATTTCCCTCTTAAGGGGCGCTTCACCAGGTCACATGAGAAATTTTAGTTCGATACAGGAAGTTATTGTGTGCCCAATGAAGAGCGTTGTGCCACAAGAGTTCTTTAATTAGTTCATTACGAGTTCTTATTTTAAAAATTTTGCAGCGCGCACAAAAGACGGATACGCAAATAAGGGACAAATGTGTCTTTGTGTCCCCGTTTTTTGTGTGCACTACAAAAATTTTTAAAACATGAATTGATACCAACTCGCCCAGCAATCAGTTTTACTGGTTCATTACGAGCCGCGAAAGCATGATGCGAGGAGGTGAGCTTGAAACCCTTGTCACTCGCTCCATGCACACTTCGGAAACCGGATTCGTTCCTTGCCCTCTTTGGTATCGGAGCGATTCGGAGCCGGAAGATCACACGACGCAGATGCATGAACACGTCATGTGCTCGCAAGGTCACATGCGCATGACGTGCCCGAGCCTGGTCGTGCACGCGAGCGGTGTTGTGTCGTTTCGGCGTTCTCTGTAATGTGCTGCCTGTTTCTGCGGGACGGATCCTTCAGTGCGCGCACATTTGGATAGGCTGGCATGGATCATGTATCCTTACCACGATACACAGCGTCGCACCGCTGGAACTGCTGTAATGAACGATGCACCAAAAACGCTTGGCGCGTTTTTGGTGGGAACGGTGACGCGGGAACGGCCAGAACACGAACGCAAACGAATTGGCGGCAGCTTAGTCTCGCATCTCGCCCGATTCGAAGTAAAACAAAATATAAACGTGCGCAGATTTCGTTTGTATGTTTCTAGCATGTCACCTTCTCTATGTTGGGGCGCGCGCCGGTGAGATGAATTGGGCCAGCGACGTTCAGTTTGACATTTCACCTCTTTTCGGGGCACGTAGCGTTGCAAATCTTGGCAGACGTGGTCGTGAGCACTCAGTGCTTGCATTACACTTGCCTGCTCGAAATGCTCAAACCAGGTGAGGGGCATTTTAAAGCAATCACAGAGAGTAGAAATTGACCCTGCGCGATTAAACCCGGCCACTACGAGGCTTAAGATCTTTTTTGGCCTTTTAGCGGTCTGGCTATTTGCTCCTCTGCTGCCCTTCTCAGCCATGCCGAAGAGAGAGACCCCGGTGTATGTTTATTCGACGGTGGACACTCAACTCCCCTTGCTGTACAATAAAAGGAGAGACCGTATTCTGCAAACCGTGCGGGAAAAAGGACAATTGCACGGCTATGTTCAACCATTAGCGCCTTTGCGCCACCATATACTATAACATATGTTGCTCTCCTGTCGTAAATACAGGTCGCGCACGTCTTTTTTTGAAATTATTTTAACTTGTGTAAAAGTTTATTGTGCCTACATTTACGATCTTGGGGCCTACAACGGTGTTTTGGCGCCTAAAACGAGCTTTTTTAGTGCCTAAAAATCCGGCCTCTAGTCATGAGCGACATGACTTGCATTCCACGCTCATGGCGCGCTCGCGGCCATTTTGTTAGCTTGATATACACCAAATTTGGTATTGAGTGACATGACTGTATAACGAACATAAGTGGCAGGTGATAACATGAAAATCTTGGCATGCATGTCATCTACAACGCCATTTACATGCCACGCTCATGGTGCGCTTGCGTTCAGTTCGCTAGCTTGCTATACACCAAAATTGGTATTGCGTAACGTGACTGTATGACGAACGTAAATTACAGGTCCTAACACGTAAATAATGACATGCATATTGTGTACAGCATGATTTGCTCCTTCCTGGCTGCTTCGCATTACATCGATTCCCACAGTTCGTGGGATCTGCTGGTTTTTTCACCGAGGCTGTGGGGAGTTAACGTGTGCCCAGGGGCCTTTACAGAACCTTACGGGGCCACCTCTTGCGATGGGTACCCTTAAACAACCGAGTGTCAGGTCGGTCTACGCCTCTACCTTTTTAGTTGTAGAGGTACTCCTTGGGGGTAGAGGAGTAGAATAGAGAGAGGAGAGAAGTAATAGAGCCAAGTAATGAAGCTAAGTGATGGCTGAGTCTCTACATGATTGAGTCTCCAAGAAATGAAGAGTCGTGAGATAACCCGCCATATTATTTGACAAAGAAGGAAACGCATCATAAGGACTCGCGCACATGGCTAAGCAGTATTGCGATACATGAGTATCGCGATAGTATCTTAGAGATACTTTCGAGTATCTGTATTTATGTATTGAGATACATATGAAAAATGTATTTGTATCTGAGTAGTGAAATACTTTTGCGATGTATCGATAATATCGCGATATTTTAGAGGAAATGGGTTTCTCGTTACTTGTCACAAATGCACTGAATTGTTTCTAAAGAGGGAAATGAAATTTTTGTTCTAAGCCAAACATACAGGCGCGCCGCCGGTTGGAGACACTGGGAGGGCGCAAGGGGTTCTCCTGACGCGGTGGACGGCCTATGTGGTGAAGCTGCAGAAGTCGCAGACGGCGGAATGGCGCAGGCAGTATTGTCGGCCTCTGCCAATGAAAGTTGCCGTGTCTCAGCCGGTGCAACGCATCTATGTAAGTTTTAGGGGCGAAGCTCCTAAGGGTGTGGGTCGTTCCCTCCTATGTAGTAGTAGTAGTAGTAGTATGTATGTATGTAGCCAGCTCTAGTTTTAATAATTGCTCACTAGATGGCGCTGTGTGTATATGTCCTTGGAAATAATATCACTAGATGGCGTTAGTGGTTTTCGTATAGTTGACGATTAAAGAGGATAGATGGCGCGGTTAAAATTGGGATCGTCGAGCCTACGCGGTACTCGGAGTCGAGCACCGCGTCACGGAGCATGCGGCGGCTCCGGTACTCACGGCGGCACTACCCATAGCCAAGGACGCGTGGCTTTCACAACTCACAGCAGCGTTCTGTGGCGATGCATGCGGAGGCGAGGCGTTGCGTCGAGCACTGGTGTGGACTTCGGCGTCTGAGTAGGTGGCATCGTCTTTCTCTGTCGTGGAACGCGAACTGGAGTTGTCGCTGAGGCTGGCAGCGCCCGGAACACAAGTCGGCGACGCTCGTGCCCAGCTCACGATCGAACACCCAGGATCATGCAAAGACGTGACACGTGTTGTCACGTCTTTGCATGATCGAGTGGGCAATGTACGGGGGGGATTCACGGTTACCCAAATGATCCCTCCGAACTTCGCCCACTCACCATCATTCACTTCGTGTATATGCTGTGATTTTTTTCAGGGCCCTTGGCCTTTGCGCGAGTCCGCAAGTATTGCATTGAGGATGAACTAAGGCTATATAATGTACAGCCTAGTTGAGAGGGTGCTGTTGTTTAAGTACAATTCCCGCAAGAACATTCTCAGCAAAACAGTTCTTGTGTGCGAATGTATAATTTTTCTCAATGCACTGCAACATTATTAAGTACTGCAACGTTATTCACAACTTGATGCTGCACGCAAAAAATGTCTTTGGGGAGCATCGGCGTCCCTGAAATACAAATATGTTCCAGTATCTGTATTCTAGAATCTATATTCCAGAATACTTTTCTAGTGCTTTGTAAAAGTATCCCCGACATATTCCGTTACGTCAAAAGCAAGTGTATCTCAGTATCTGTGTTTTAGGCTTCCGGCACCAGTATTTCGATATCTGTATTCCGTAATACTTTCTTGAGTATCTCAGCTCATCCCTGCTCGCGCAGGAAGGAAATGCAGGAAGGGCACTACCCAGAAGAAGTAGACTAAAAGCGGGAGTATTAAGATTTCTGGCAGAGCTTTTTTGCTAACTCTGGAAGAATCATAGAGCAAGGTATAGAAAATTCCTGAACTTACTCTTTTCTTCCTTCATCTGCGCAGCCAAATTCTCTTAGCTGACGTAGCCATTTCTACTTGCAGAAGCGAAGAAAATGTATTTCGCAGCCACGCCGTGGTTGTTCGTCAACTCTAAGATGGAGAGCAGAGCCTTACGAACTATACTTTTTGTGCACATATAAACATATCCTGTACAGACAATTATTTATCTACAATGGTGCTGTTGCCATATAACTGTGCAGAGCCGACAGTACACAGCCCCGCTTATGTAGAACACCGCAATCGCCTTAAGGTAAATCATTACATCCCAGCATGGATCTGGCCAACTGGAACTTGTCCTTTTGCCGACGATCTTTTCTCTTTTTCACTACTAAATCCTTCAACAACGAAAAGCGGCATGAGTGAGACGAAAAGAATGACCAACAAACGTGATTTTAAAAGCATATGCTCATAAAACACACAACAGCGGCGCAGCCCACAGTGCAGGTTCTCTCTACACTCTGACAACGGGACAAGAGCACATCGCCGATATATTCATGTGTACACCCGGTCAACCAAGTAAACCCATCACAACCAGCAAACTGCGGTGCACCCTTTGCGTCCACCTGTTGCCACTTGCATGGATTTGTCGACTGACGCATAAAAAGCTGGTCATTATTGGCCAATATCTCGGTCGTTCCTTCTACGAAAGGTCCTCAGATGACGACGCGCGGCTGCCGGAAAGCCTGCGGTGATCAGTGAGAGATGTCTCATGTTCAACATGCCGTCGATCTGGGTGTGGAGCAGTGACCACACACGCTTTCGGGGAGAGGTCGTCGGGGCGCCATACTTACAGATATACTTGTTGCAAAATCCCAGTCGTTCTGGGTCCTCTACCGAGTGCCAAAACCGTGTCGCGTTGTCATTTGGGATCTTTGGTAACAATGTGTGACCGCGAGCTCCCTATAAGTGCGCAGAGCGCGGGACGCGGCGTTTCTAGACGTGTTCCACCTACCGCGGGAGGTTGGAAAAACACCCGTATAATCACAGCCAAAAAATTCCTTCGTCGGGCAGCTGGACCGATAACTGAAGAAGCATCATTCAAAACATTTCGAATCATTCTCCAGTTCCGGCGGCGTTTTCTCAGCTTTCTTTCTAAAAGAAATATGATTTTAATTCATAACTATTTGCCCGAACAACGAGTAAATTTACTTCTTATTTTTTCATCCTGTCTGGCTGTTACAGCGGTCTCTCGCTTAGCAGAGAGCTTAATTTCTCAACTCCAGTTTACATATACCTTGCCAGATGTGCGCCTGCATTCTTTCAGAATGAACGCAAACATTGCGATGTCGATATATTCTAGTTTTAGATGTGCAGCCTAGATCGTTAAAAAGGATGTCACGGGGGCGTTTCCTGCGGCAGCAACTTGATATTTCGAACGAAACATCGAAATAAAGAGAAAGGCGGACACATTCGGCCATTTTTTAAGTCGCGCTTTAGTGACTTTTTGAGGAGGGGTCGTAGGCGGTTGTATACCACTTAATTTGGAAGGGGGGGAGGGGGGGTATGGATGCGTGTTTGTATGACGCGCACGAGCTGTTTGTTTAGCATGTAGTTCTTATCGCAATGTAATAAACGAATGGTAGACGTCAACAACAACCTTAGTTTTTTTTTCCTATCCTTTTCGTACTCCTCCCTTTTTTATTTTTTTTCATAGCTTTGTTTTTTTTTAGCTCAACAATGCTAATATTATTTATTTATTTATTTATTTATTTATTTATTTATTTATTTATTATACCCTCAGGGTGAACAGACATTACAGAGGGGAGTGGTAAGACACTAAAATACAATACTGTAAGTACAAAGAGGCAATAAAATACAATAATAGTTAATGGTAGGCACAGTATAGCATGAATGTACAGCAGAAATATATATAATAAAAAAAACAACGTTACTAAATATACAATAATAGCTTTAACAAGGCACCATACAACACGTAATTGTGCAATGGATTATTTATACAAGTATGGCCAGGAAGATGCAAAATACAACAGGGTTTACGAAAGATTGGTTCAACAAATTCGCAAATCTGTCATGATCTGAAATAGTTACTAGTGATGCGGGAAGGCAATTCCAATCATTTGATGTGCGTGGTATGTATGACTGTCGGATTGATTCAGTATTAGACGACGGAATGCCGACCTTATGAGCATGATCTAAACGGCGCGAGACATAATGAGGAGGAAGTATTAGCAAATCACGTAGGTGGACAATGATGATAGAGTTTGTGAAAAAGTGTTAAACGGAGCATTCTACGACGAGAAGCAAGTGTAGGTAATTTAAGGTTAGTTTTCATTAGTGTGATGCTCGCGTTTCGGTCGTAATTAGATAGTATAAAGCGGGCAGAGTTATTTTGTACCATTTCTAATGAACGCATCAAATTATTATGATATGGATCCCAAATCGATGTGGCATACTCAAGTTTAGTACGAATGAGTGTTTTAAACAGCATTAGTTTGACAGATGAAGGTGATTTTGCGAAGTTACGGCGAAGATATCCGAGCATGCGATTAGCGTTACAAACAACGTAGCTGATATGAGTATTCCATGTTAGGTTGTTACTGATATGAACTCCGAGATACTTGTATGAAGTTACACAGTCTAATTGTGTGTTATTTAGGTTATAAGCTGGTAAACTAGTTATTCTTCTGGACACACGCATGAATTTACATTTTTTTATTGTTCAGTTCCATAAGCCATGTGTTACACCAGTTAAGTACAGCATTAAGGTCAGATTGAAGAAGGGAGACGTCGTTAGGTCCAGTTATTTCACGGAAAATTACACAATCATCGGCAAACAAATAAACATATGAGGAGACAGAAGGATGGCAAATCGTTAATATATATTAGAAAAAGAAGAGGGCCGAGGACGGAGCCCTGTGGTACACCAGAATTTACTGCACATGTTCGATGTTCGCTAAGAAGTGCGAAGCATTTCTTAGCGAACATCGGGAACTTTGAGCGTATCTATCTGTCTGTCTGTCTGTATGTCTGTCTGTCTGTCTGTCTGTCTGTCTGTCTGTCTGTCTGTCTATCTATCTATCTATCTATCTATCTATCTATCTATCTATCTATCTATCTTTCCGCCTACTATTTTGTGCTCTCCAGACCGTATCGTTAATGGCATTTATACCAAAATTGGTATGGCACAGCGCGACTGTATGACAAACATGAATGACTGTTCATGTCATGAAAATCATGACTAACTTGTCCTTGAACGGTATGGTTTACACGCCATGGCTGTGGTGCTCCTGCGGCCGTTTCCTTAACTTAAAGCCAAAGATCAAGAAAAAACCAGGGCCTGATAATATACCGAGTCACCTTTCTCACCCGTTACCGCCGAATAGATAAACAAATATTCACAAATCCGGTAGAGAAGCTGACGTGACTAATTATCGCCCGATATCCTTATCATGCACAATTTGCAAAATACTAGACCACATTATTCCTAAACATATAACTACTTACCTTGAAAACGAGCACATTTTGTCACCATCTCAGCATGGGTTTCGTAAAGGTCTTTCCACTGTTACGCAACTAACCGAATTATTACATGAATTGTCATCGGCCATTGACCATCAAAAGCAGATCGACCTTATTTCACTCGACTTTTCAAAACCATTTGACCGGGTTTCGCATCAAAAGCTTAATAAAAAAATTGGCCGCGTATCTGCGTGCTTCGCTGCAAATGTCGTCGAAAGACGCTAGTCTTGTGCCGGCCGTACTACGATGTTTTGCCTTGCCTCAGACAGCGCGTACTCTACGTTGAATTGGCTGCATCTGGATGGCATTGATAAAATAGAGGAGGCGCTGCGCGATATATGGACACCATCGAAAAACATGAGCTTCTGCTGAACCAAGGGCCACTGCCAGCTGCAGCACTTTATGGTCGGCACAAGGCTTTTTCGTGCAAAGCGTCGCAGTTTGTGCACAGCGTCGCATTTTCAGCGCAGCCTAAAAAACACTTGGGTCTTTAGAATTACGTGTCAATGTACTTTCTAATAAAAGAACACACGACCTGGTACTTACATATGAATGTTGCGCCTCAGGTATGCGTAGTATTTGCTTTTTTGATCGAATATGTTCACAAGTATGAAAGCAAACACCAGTTCAAGGTGGGTGGGCGTTCAGAAAGTGGTTAAACTTTGGCCGAGTAGCTGAATCAGGTTACGGACAGACAGACAGACGGACAGCCAGACCAAAATTTTTGCGTGTAAGTATCCCAAGAAAGACTATCGTCTTTAAAATTGCAGGTGACAATAGGTAAAGGACCAATCACAAACTGCATTAGCGCATATCTGACCAAGAGGACGCAGTTCGTAAAAGTTAACCAGCAAACATCGGAACTAACGGAAGTTACATCAGGTGTACCGCAAGGCAGCATCTTAGCTCCTATTCTATTCCTTATTTTAACACGAAAGTGTTTTATGCCGGGGTCCACCAAGACTTAGTGACGTATTTCCGTCACGGATATGACGTTGATAAAATGTACACCACCAAATGAGAAAGAAAAAACTTTTAGAAAAATGTTTGCCCACCCGGAATCGAACATCCCGACTCCTCAGCCCGTGACGGTAAGCGCCCGATGCTCTACCGACTGAGCTTAAGGAGCAGACGGCGGACAATGTACCAACGCGCCTTATCTCTCTCAGACATTCTCTCTCGCTTGGTGCTCTCTGTTGGCGGCGGCGGGCGGTGCCGCCGTCTGTGAGCGATGAAGAGAAGTAATGCGGCATGACACTAGCACCGATAGAGAACGATTCGTCGACGACGCAGTTAAAGCATGGCGTCCGAGATTGCACGCCGGCGCGCACTCTCGGAGGTCATGGTGAAAGCGTCTCGACAGCAGCAACAAACATTGGCCGCGCTAGCATCGGGAGTCACCCTAGACGTAGTTATGTGTCACTCTATAACGCTTCGTGTTAGCGTGTGACTGTCGGAGTAGTGCGCTTCCACATCCACCAACGGTGTTTCGCCGCCGACTACTTCGAGTGCGATAGCACCGACTAATAAAACAGCTGCAGTAAGCGGTGCATAAAGGCAATGATGTCGACGGACGAATGTGGTGCCTTGGTGGAGCGAGACGGAGGCCAGCGGGACGCGGAACGCCTGCGCGCGTCGGCGGCTCAAGCTCTGCCTCCCGTGTTGCTGAAACGCAGTGCGGTAGTGTATGCATGAGCACAGGCGTAGTTACCGCATTCCTCGGGAGCGCGCGCCCCTGCCGTTTCTCTCCTTGAATGACGACGCTTTGAAGAAGTGCACAGTACCAGTGTTTATTACTTGCTTATTAAGGCGAAAGCCTTTAATGTCTCATGCTCACGTCCGTCCGGTGTCCGTCCGTCCGGTGTCCGTCCGTCCGGCGTCCATCCGTCCGTCCGTCCGGATGTCCGTCCGGATGTCCGTCTGTCCGTCCGTTCGTCCGTCTGTCCGTCCGTCCGTCCGGACGTCCGTCTGTCCGGCCGTCCGTACGGATGTCCGTCTGTCCTTCCGGATGTCCGTCTGTCCGTCCGGATGTCCGTCTGTCCGTCCGTCCGTCCGGATGTCCGTCTGTCCGTCCGTCCGGCCGTCCGTCCGGATGTCCGTCTGTCCGTCCGTTCGTCCGGATGTCCGTCCGTCCGGCCGTCCGTCCGGATGTCCGTCTGTCCGTCCGTTCGTCCGGATGTCCGTCCGTCCGTCCGGATGTCCGTCTGTCCGTCCGTCCGGCCGTCCGTCCGGATGTCCGTCTGTCCGTCCGTTCGTCCGGATGTCCGTCCGTCCGTCCAGATGTCCGTCTGTCCGTCCGTCCGGCCGTCCGTCCGGATGTCCGTCTGTCCGTCCGTCCGTCCATCCGGATGTCCGTCTATCCGTCCGTCCGGATGTCCGTCTGTCCATCCGTCAGTCCGGATGTCCGTCCCGTCCGTCCGGATGTCCGTCTGTCCGTCCATCCGTCCGGATGTCTGTCCGGATGCCCGTCCGTGCGTCCGTCCGGATGTCCGTCTGTCCGTCCGTCCGTCCGTGCGGATGTCCGTCTGTCCGTCCCTCCGTCTCTCCGTCCGTCGGTCTTTCCGTCCGTCTTTCCGTCAGTGGAATGGCCACACTCTTTCGCCGAACACACTTTGGAATGTACAAAGTGTCCTTCAAATTTTGATATCGTCTTTGCGCGCGATTCGTGATACGCTGCGCTCAGGTATTCGCCTCGTGTGCGACCGATGGCGGCGCTGCGAATGGCGCTCCGGTGACGCAAGGGCGGGGATTCGGCTTTTGTCGTCTGCTACGCTCTGGCTAAAACAGCAGCATTTTTATTATAGTTCGCTC